>JAHWFP010049997.1:0-22105 GCA_023313725.1 Lithobius niger | reverse complement strand
TTGGTCACCTGTTTTGCTTTAGCCGTCCGGAGAGCAAATAGTTCTGGCCAGGAACTAAATTCGTCCAGGACTACGAGTATCCAGCGCATTCCTCTTCGGGTTGTCACTAAGGGCCCGACAAGGTCAACTGATACACGTTTCCAAGGGGCATTGGGAGGATCCATTGTGGTCAGGAGACCAGCAGGTTTTGAAGTGTCAGTTTTGCAAGTCTGGCACCTCTCACAACTACGTACGAACTCTACAATGTCCTTCCTCATGCCAATCCACCCCACCAATTCCTGCATCCTTTTCAGAGTCTTGTATACTCCAAAATGGCCTCCCAGTGGTGAGCTGTGAACTGCAGCAATTGCATTGCGGCGTAGCGACACTGGTAAACACGCCCTGAAACGTGTGTTGCCTTCAACTACGTCACGAATGCTACGTGAAACAAAAGTTCTGCACAAGATCCCATCACGCAAGCAGAGCCTACCCGGGGTAAGGATGCTTCCGTCATCAGCTGGAGGCCTTCCAGCTACATTGCCAAGTCTAGCAATATGGCGCGATGACCACTTGTCACCAACCTGCGCCTGTCGGATGTCTTCCAAAGTTGGAAATCCGCTGGGATTCTCGGTTACTTGTACGTGTTCCACCTTACAATCTGCTATCAGTATGGGATTTTTCTCTTCATCCTCATACATCCTGGAGATTGCATCTGCCACTTGGTTTTGTGAACCCTTCTTGTAACGGATCTCAAAATCCATTCCCTGGAGTTCTAGAATCCACCGTGCCAGTCTGCCTGAAGGCTGTTTCAAGGACTTCAAGAAAGCCAGAGCACTGTGGTCTGTCTCAATTAAGAAAGGAGCGTTTTCAATGTACGGCCTGAACTTACGGACCGAAAACATCACCGCACCCATTTCTAATTCAGAGACGCAGTGTTTTTTTTCAGCATCTGTGAGTTTGCGTCCAGCAAATGCTACGGGTACGAGCCCACGTCCTTCGACGTGTTGGGAGAGCACTCCGCCAAAACCAGAAATCGAGGCCGCTCGTAACCTTCGGTCTCCCCACGAGAGGGTGCAACCCAGGCTGGTTACCATTCCGTGTAAGTCCAGGACGTCCACCCAACTCACAACGCACTGCGAGCTCCAGGGTGCCTCCCTTATCCTACACCTCTCCGCTTCCCGCATTCCTCTTTTCAAGGTGCTACGATCACGGAAAGCTACGCTCACACATGCACACTGCATTCGTGTTTACGTAGGCCTGACTGTACATTGAGCCGACTACGAGAGCCGACCGGCTGGTGACCCAGTCGATAGCGATCGCCATCTAACCTCGCGGTTAGGGCAACCGACGGTCTGATCCGCATAGGCCTGTCGCTGACCTCATGCAAACTTTGACCGTTTTCACCAGCCTTGCCTGTTCGGGGGTTATCTCGTACCAGGAACCCGTAAACCCTTGGTTCCTCAAGATTCCCCTTAGGTGTGGACTGTCATCCACGTACCACGTTGTGCCACTTACCAGAACGGGTCTATAAGCCAGCAGCCCGACACAACGCCGACTAGACGGTACCACAGTAGGACGTTCATTCGCCCTTTGATAGACACGGAGGCCCTTCAGTATCTCCTCAGCACTATATCAGTAATTTTACGTGCCCCCGGACCCTTGCGAGCCCACTGCCGCCTGTTTCGGACCACACTATAGGGAGCCTATCCCCCTTTATGATCCGAACTGATTTCAAACCTCCTATCCAAGTCTGGCAAAGCTAAGACACAGCCTGACAAACTGTCTTTTAGCTCTTGTACTGCAGTTGAGTGTGTGTTGTTCCACTCCCAAACTGCATCTCCCTTCAGTAATTTGTAAAGACAAGCTGCTTTGACATGAAAATCCTTGATAAAAGCTCTGTAAAAGCCCATCATCCCCAGGAAACGTCTAAGCGATTTTACATTACTAGGCTCTGGGAAATCCTGGATTACCAATACCTTCTCAGGCAGAGGGGACAACTCATGTGGTCTTATGAGATGGCCCAGGTAAGAGATTTCCTTTGCACAAAAGTGGACCTTTTTCAGATTTACTGTGAGGCCTGCCCTTCCTAGCCTGCCTAACACATCTGAAATATGATCCAGATGGGACTGGTAATCCTGGCTGAAGATTACCAAGTCATCAACATATATCATAGTATGGGAATACATAGCATCCCCCAAAACCATGTCCATTAAGCGTGCAAAGGATGCTGGTCCATTGCAGAGCCCATATGGCATTTTTTTGAACTGCCATGATCCCATATGACAACGAAAACAGGTGTACTTCTTGCTCTCAGTTTCCATTCCTATTTGCAAGAATCCTGATTTCATGTCCAGAACTGTAAACCATTTTGCCTTGCCTAGCATGGCAAATACTTGACTGGCATTACTGGTAGGCTGTGAGTCCTTTACTGTCTTGGAGTTCAACATTCTGTAGTCAATACAAAATCTTTTAGCTCCTTCCTCTCCTTTTTTAGGAGCAAGACAAGGTACAGCCCCCCAGGGTGACACAGAGCGTTCTATCACATCCTCCTTGATCCACTCGATCATTTGGGCCTCAATGATAGCTCTTGTCTCCTTGTTTACAGGTCTGTGAGGTAACCTAATGGGTCTTGCACCAGGTTCAACCTCGATTTTGTGTTGGTAGAGGTGAGTGCTGCCTCGTTTAGATGTTAACACATGTTTGAATTTGTGTAAACATTTTCTCAGCTGCTTTCGTTGTGCATTTGAGCAATGAGCTTGCTGAATTTTTTCTTCCAACAAAGCATCATCTTTTGCACGCCTCTCAATATCTACCTCCACGTCCAATTGCTTAAGTTGCTCAATTTTCGTTTGAGTAGCCTTTGCAAATGGGATTGTTTCTTGTTCCTCTGGCCCGACACGCCAGCCACCATTTTGGATGTCTGGGATGAGGCCAGTCCGACCCAAGAAGTCTCTGCCTAAAATTACGCTATCTGCAGCGTTTTCTAGGACTAAGAAAGTCTGCTGAGCAGAGTAGCCACCAGGCCATCGTACCGTTGCTCTACAGTACCCGTCACCTTGGATATTACCAGCCGCCAAAATGAAGGTTACACAGCAATCCCTGCGCCACTTTACGCCCTTTGCCTGCAAAGTTCGTGCGGTAGCACCGGAAATGATACTAGAACTGGCACCAGTGTCGATCAGTGCTAAGAAAGGTTCCCCTGCCACTTTAATGTTAATTAAAGGTACATTGCCTGACTTAGTTTCTTCCTCGACACCTTTGAACAGCGTCACATTTGGTGCAAAGACACGTTTTACGGTGCCTTTCCATAGTCCTGCCCTAGCTCTCCAATCTGCGCTTTTTGAGGTCGTCACACGGTTTAACCAAGTTAACGACCTTCTTCTGCGTTTTTTGGCTTCTTTGGGCATCTGTTGGATCTATGGCCCTGTTCTTGGCAGGTCCAGCAACTTCCATCAAAAGGTTTCCTTTCCTTTTTAGGTTGTTCTGGCCCTTTTTCAGCAGTAACACCAGCCTTCTGTACATGCGCTGCTTTTGGTGCAGCCTTTACAGAGCCTGTGGTACTCTGTGTCTGGTACTTGCCAGCTCGGTACCCGCGAGGGTCAAGCGAGGCAAAAGACACTGGTTCAACCATACTATGGAACGCCGGTGTGGTTCCCGTGCTAGTTGTCTGACCAGCACGAAGCACTGCTTCGTTCCTAGTTGGTTGGCTTCCCTGCACGGCTTCACTGTATGAAGGGCAGCCGCGCCATGCCAAGCGTGGTTCCACAGACAAGGATGGGTGGGGGGGTGGTCTGTATGTTCGCTGTGTTAGCAGGAACTGACTCACTTTTGCCCCTTCCCTTACCAATTCTCTCAAGGAGTCAAAATGGCGTCCTCGGAGATGTTGTCTGTAGTCGGGATGCATTTTGGCCATTATGTGGTTTATTTTCTCAGCCTGAGAAGCTTTAGGCCACAACCGGTCAAAATATCCGCACACAGCTTGCGCATAACTCGAGAAAGGTTCGTCCGGAGCCTGGGTTCTTTCTGCGAGTTCACGTTTTAAATCTTCGATATAATTTGGACTTTCAAATTCCAAATTAAAATCTGATTCGAAAGTGTCCCAGTCCGTGTAAGGACCGAACACCCTGTACCATCGTTCCGCGTCACCTTGCAAAGCAAGTGGAATGATAGTTTTCAAAGTGTACGTTTCTGAAAGGCCTAGTGCAATGCTGTACTTATACAGCGCCTCTAGAAACTCTGATGGTGATTTTTCATCCCCAAAACCTTTGTACGAAGGCATGGCGACTTTTGGTGATTTTATGCTGAGCCCTTCAACGGGTCTCTGCAATAAATCCTGCCCTGAAAAATCATCCCTACGTTCCCGGTTTCTAACCCCGGTCACGTAACTAGGGCCAGTCCGGCCTTGCATATTTCTATGTTTGGCGTTCCCAGTCCTAGATGGCGACACACTATGTTCGCGCTGAGGGTCTCTATACCTCCACGCGTCCATATCCGGTTCATGCTCAACCGGTTGTCTCCATTGCACACGGCCACCGCACGTCTGCCTATCCACTCTGTCCATGTGGGCTCCAGGATAGCGCTGACGAGGATGCCGTGCTCTGTCAACCTCTCCAACAGCACGATTTGTTCGTCTGTTAGCGGTGACAGGCGTGGAGTGTAATGGCCGCCGCACGTTCTCATCCTGTTTTGTAACACGATTAGGTTGTGCTGCGTCATTAACTCCATTCCGGTTTTCCGGTTGTAAACAGCTTTGTAACTGCTCCAACATAATTTGCCGGAAGTCTTCTGGCATGGGGCAAGCATCTGCCCAATTTCGAAAGTCAGTGACAAACGCATCAGTTTCCTCACGACCTTCTACATCAGAACGTGCCAACCTAGGGGGGGAGGGACTTTGCTCAATATCCGAAAATTCCGGATCTTGAATGTCCATGTCCTCGCCCCAGGAATCGTTAAGATCATCACCCAAATCCTGTACCAAAGGTGCACATCCGTTCCCTTCAGTCCTCGCTCTTTTTCGTGCATTTCCTAGCCTCGGATTTTGCATTACTAAATTGCGCTGGTTTGGTGGTAAAGCAGCATTATTGTTCGCCATGTGTCGACTCATAATAACGCTTGTTTTCGGAAAAAAAAAAAATTCCCTTTTTTTTTTCTCTGAATTGTTCTTTCGATTCTGGTGAATTATTTTCTTCCAAAATCTACTTCAATTCTGCAATCATAAATACTGCTATGGGTCAACAGAATTTATTATTCTTAAATTTACTCGTTTCCTAGCCTTAAACAATGAGGACTCAGTTAGCTCACCGCAGGCTGATCAACTTTCAATTCGTTGTTAAAAAGTGTGCTCCTACACTAATTTAACCTTAACAATTATATTCGTAGTGTGAGGCGTAAACAGTCCATCCACTTCGTAATAATTGTCGTCACTTTATTTTCCGAAGAAAAACGGTGATTTTTATTTTGGCGGTTTTTAGGCCTAACCAAAAAAAAATAGCGCTCCCTGTGAAAGCAATCAAGTTCACAAACAGCTACCGGTTGCGGGTTTTCTCAGTCAAAATGGCATTTTTCGCCATTCAGAATGAAAAATTGGTAACCAAGGAAACAACCATGCAGGCAAGTTAGAATCCTTTAGCCACCCCCTGATCCGTAATTTTCCTTACAATGTGCGTTTTGGTCGACCGCACTCTGCAAGTACAATCACTCTGTTTTACTTTAATTTCTGTTCCCTTACAGAAAAGAAAGTGGGTATTTTTATTTCGACCAGGACAAGTCAAAATAAAAATGCGGTTTTTCGTGGGAAATTGTGACAACGCATGCACTGGCCACACTCCACGAAAATCCCCCAAAAGATGGCGATCTTCCCCAACTGGAATTCTTACAGAATCGGATGCATTTAAAAAAAAAATGTCGGATTCAAATCCCAGGGACAAGGCCCCCAAAATATGTAAGTGCTTGCTAAGGAGATGGACGATTATTCATAAGACACAATGCTCAATCCTAATTCACCTCTTACTGTACAGCTAGGGGACTGCACACTTAGCATTACATATTAGGCGCTAGGTCAAGGTTTATCCCCTTGTCCTGCCCTGATCAGCTCTGGTGGTTCGACTTGCAGGTCTGACCACCACACACCAATTAGCTCGAGCTGTCGAAGCTGTCCCGTTTTATACCCAAGCGGGCCGGGGCAGAACAATAGGCTCTTGCCTGAGGCATTACGTCACGTGACGGCGAACTGGCGCGATCCGGTCCTGACTGGTAGAACAATAGGACTGGCTCGCTTACCCGGATGTTGGCGCCGGGCCAGCTGCCATGTGTGCATGGTAGCTAGCGGCGCGTAGCATCCATGTTAACGGCAAGGTGCACCGCACGAGGGGCTAACTGCGTGCGTGTGCATTGCCGTACATGTAAGCACGTTACAACACAGCCGACCCTCAAAATATTTGACACCAATTTCCGAACACCCTGTATATCAAAATGGGCTATAAACATATATTGGTTATATAGCTAAAGAAGGGGAGAGCATTTTTTGCATGTAATCCTGTTTTCTGATTGTTGGTAATATCTGTCCATTGTGTTTGTTTGATTTTTTTTTTTGTGCGGGCTCCAATCCACACTTGGGTATTTGCTCATCTGGTCTTTGGGTTTGTCACTTTTTTTACTGTCCCGGTATTTTTTTCTAAATAATAAAAAATTGGGCGGGCAGACTTACCGCCCAATTGACGCGTTATTTTTATAGGTTATGGTACTGATGTGGGTAAATGTAACGGCCGAAAATTGTACCGTTTGTTCCTCTGAAGTCTAAACTAAAGTCAAAAGGTTTAAAGATGAAACAATAAACTGCCGTACATTTGCTAGTCCGTAATTTTTTGGTATCATTTTGATAAACTTAAACGTTTAGCACAATTTAAAAGACAAAAAAAAAAGCTTTAATTCTAACTAGGGTTTTCCAACTAACTGTTTTCAGTGTTTAAACAACGAAACTTCACTCGCTAGAAAAATTTCGGTCGGTAACCAAAAAACAAGGAGTAAAACTATAAACCCGTAAAAAGGGTCTTTATTATTATGGCGGATATCAAATTTTCCATTGTTTAAAACTTAATTTCTTTCTCCTCTCGTTTCTTCATGTTAGTTTTTATTGATGGGGGATAGACTCGTAAGTGGTGTTCCCTCAAAAACCACTTTACGTTGTCATGTATAAGTCCGCCCCCTAAAACGATAAAAACACAATTGCTCGTTGGAGAATTGATTGACTGTTCAATTAGGCATCATTTATTGGAAAGCTTACAAAAAAAGCACTCGAGAGTTTGTTGAAGCTACGGCACGGCGTCCCCCCGACCCCCACCTCCATCCAGTCTCCATTAAATAGGCCTACAATCCCTGGAGAGACGGACATATTGTCCATCATTGTTTAAGAATTATCAAACGGCGGGTTCTATTATTATTAAGTCGAGTCTGCAAATGCACTGGCAAAGGGGAGGGGGAAACCTACGCCAGAGACGGACTTGTTTGGTGTACCTTAAGCTAACTCTCCCCCACCTCACTCCGGGATGCACCCTCATCTTCGTCCGTTGTCCTGCTCGATCAATTCGATTTCGTGTCCACAGTGATTTTAAGGTTCGTATGTACGAGGAGGTAGGTTTTGGGGAGGGATCGATCTCCCAAACCTTGAAGTGCAGGTTTGTGCACGGAGGGGACGGATGGATTAAACGGACTGGGGAAGGGGAGAGGGAACCCAGATCTAGATGCTTGTAGGGACCACAGTAGCCATTATCTTGTCACAGTGGTTAATCATTAAGGACCTGCTCGCGCATGTTGGCGTTCCCATGCAGAAGTAGCGACGGGACAGCGAGCGAACCAAGCAGCAGCCACATCTCGGCAAATGGACTCACCATCATCGGGAGAGGATAGCAATTCAGTCATTGTGACCCGTTAGACTCAGGATGAATATTCGGGGAGATGCATGCTCGGAATCCATCTCAAAAGTTGGGATTGCATTAAGCTGCAACAACTATCATTGTGTCTGTCTATCTGTCCTCCTTTCCTGATGTCCATCCATTTCTCGATTTATTTATTCCCGGCTTGTCACGAGCGTTGGAATTCTAAGAACATGTGCTCGACAAGCGATCGGCCGACGGAGTGGATGGGGGAAGAGGAGAAGACGAGCTTTGTGGATTCAGCTTACGGAAAACGAACAACTGACGAAGTAGGCTACTGAAAGTAAACGTAATGGGAGTGGAAAAGGGGAGAGGTTATAGACTACCCATCAAGGTTTTTTTTTTTTAATTTTTTGTTTTTTAGAAAAAACAAGATTGGATTGCGTAATTCGACCAATTGATTTTACTTGGGTAGTATAGTATCTTTCATATTTTTTCGCAACAACAGACTTCTTTTCTTTTTAAGTTTTAGTCGGTCGTGGGATCGTTTCGAAGTTCACTTGGCTTGGAGGCGACCCCTCCGGCTATACTCGTATGTAATTCCACATTTCATTCGGATCCACCAAGAACTTCTCATACAGTTTGATTTAAAAAAAACACACACACAAATAGTACTACGCATTGAACGAGCAAAACAATACCTGTTATTTCGAAGCCATTAACCAGTTTAAAGCCTCGAAATATAAGGTTCTGTTTTCCTCGTTCAATGCGTAGCGCTATTTGTGTGTTTTTTTTTCAATCAATCTACAAAGCATTTTTATAGGCCATTAAAAAAAGAAACGTTGGTTCTCAGGCCCCTCCCGCACCGATTTTTTGATGGGAAATAAAAAGAACGACGCGGCAAAAATAGCAATTGCAGATCAAAATTGGTCTTTAATGAGAATAAAATATAAAATTACCATCTTATCGTTAAACAATTTTAATGACATGTGGTAAGCATACGCATGAGGCAGTGTTCTTTATTTTACCGAAAATAAATAGTAATTTTACAAAATCTAAGGAAAAATAAAGCCTAAAAAAAAATTCCGCCAGCCAGCACAGATTTCGTAAGAAAAAGGCCCGAAAACCAACTTTCTTTTTTAAGTGACCTAACACTAAGTCTTTTTTTTTCACACATTTCGTGATGCGCGTTGGGATTTAGTAAAAAAATTAAAAAAAATTAAAAAATTCAGTGAGTGTTGCCGAAGGTCTAAAGTTAATGATTCATTTTATCTGCCCTCCACTGGTGGCGTTCTGTCTTTTAACGGCATTCAAGCGAATAGACCTACGATAAGTTTTCATACCGTTTTGAGAAACATTGATACCATCAAGGATTTTGAAGAAACTTGGTAACCATGAGGAATGGCGGGGATTTAGGCAATAAATCGCGCCTCGACAGCTTGGTCATTAGCGCCAACCCCAGTCACAGTGCAGTGGGTCGTGTTGCTACTGCGCCACAGCCCGCATGAAGGAGGGTGCAGCATGAATAAACACGGGTAGGGAAAGGAAGGGGGGGGGGGTGTTTTGTAGCTGTTCAGCTTTCCTGTGTATTGTAGACCAAAAATTAGGGCCAGAATGTTCGCGCTCAAATAACCTTATGCGTTGACGTGCCCTTCCTTCCTTCTATGATAGGCACAGAGAACCGAGGAATGAAGGGTTTCATGGATCTGACGTTATTTATTTGTTAAATAGTTGAATAGTCAGATTGTTGAGTAGTTGGCTTCGCTTATAATAATTTTCGCACAACATTTGGTATTAAGGAGCTCAATAAAAAAAAGTTTATTCCAAAAACTCTCTACTTTAAAAAAAAAATATTTTTTTTTAGATACGCAGAAAACACTTTCAACTTTGCGTTTAATACGTTTCTACATAATAATGGCTGATGTTTATTTTGTCTTTACACGTTTTTTTAGACGATAACATTTCTAAATGATGAATATGCGGTGATAGCAAATGGCTTAAGCCTTCATTTTTTGCAACCATATTTGGAGGAACTTCATGAAGCAGGCAGTCTGCATTAAAGAATGGCTTTGCGAGGACGCGATACGCTAATGTGATAAAGAAAAGACAACTGTTCCGACTGGGAATCGAACCCAGAACTTCTTTATACCACTGCACTACTGGGGCAGACCTGGCTACTGGTTCTACTCGAGCGTAGACGCTGTTCAATCTTTCTCATTCACAAACTTATACACAACGACGGAAAGTAACAAAGTTGCTTCTTGGCTGCAACACTAGAAATAATGCGAGTAAGAAAAAAAATTATTATTTGTCGAAATTTGGAACTATGCAAGAGATCATTGAACTAAGCGAGACGATATCCACCTAGACGCTGGGTTGACGGGCGAGAGATCAATATTAGGATAGGTTTCGTATGGTCTCATCTATGCTTAACCACATCTCTTGAGCAGTCAGACTCAAATTAAGGTTAATTAATTTGTTCCTACGGAAGGATTTCAGGACAAAACTAGACGGGACAAGATTGTTTTGGCTTAATCTTTATTTCGTGACTACTTTTTAAACTGATTTTGTCAATGTTGTCATTACAAAAAAAAAAAAAAAAAAAAAAACTAACAGCAGTTAAAAACCAAATTAAAGGGCGGGCAGAAACAATGGAACACCCAAGGCAATTAAAGGTGGTTGGTCCAGGGCTACGATACTTTTCATGGTATGTATGTGAGTAAGGCGGCGAACTAATTGTGTATGTTACGTTCAAGTCATCGAATTTTAACTTTTTAACCATACTTCATAGAACATCAATGTAAGTTTTAATCTAGTAGATATTTGAAAGCATGACTGTAAGATAAAAAACGGAACGAATTTCGGATTTTTAGTTTGGGAATTATGGAAAATACAAGCATCATTCTGCTCTGCAGCCTATAAGTGGATACTCTGCAAAACAATTGTGCGAAATGGAAATAAACAAAACGTTTTCTTCTTCTTTATTTCCCGACTACTGTAACGCGTAAACTCGGGAGCACACTAGTTGTTTTTTGTTTGCTGTTTTCCTACCAGACTTTACTTATGATCCAAATTTCGTTCCCTAATTTTACACTGGTCACTCCTTGCAAAATGCAAATGTCTACAAATTTCAAATTTATACTACGGTTCTACGGCTAAAAAATTAGAATTTCTATGACCTTGAAAGACTGCGGCAAGGTCAGTGGTCGATACATGATTAGTTGGCACCCAATAGGCTATACTCATCTTCATACCATGCACAGTTTCACTGCTGTACGTTAGCCAGGTTTGATTGCCAGGGGTGTTCTTATAGTATTCCCGCTCCACCCTGTGTAACAGAATCTAAGCAACGGATTGATAAAAAAAAATGTACCTCCTGATTGGCCAAAGAAACCCATAATGCATGTCATTGGCACATTAATTTAATTTTCAGTCTTAAAGGCAGCCGGTTCGCCATTTCGATAGCGTTTCCCGTATTCTAAACACAGCATCCCTGTTCCAGATTCACCGTCATCCAATAGGCTGATGTGGGTCACGTGATTTCGATTTAGTTATGAAAATTCGCGGCTCTGCTTCGATATGTTGTTCCTTTTTTTTTTTAATGTACTGCTATTTTCTTTATATTGCTCGAAGATTCTACGGTGTTTCATCTAGGAGTTGAAAATGTGAAAAGGTGCCTTTAGTTTAGGATTTGTTCACCTGAAACAACGTTTAAAGTAAAACAAGTATAGACTCACGGATGCTTATTACAATACATGTTAAAACGCCCAAAAAAAAAAAAAAACACAGGGTAACAGAAAACAGAAGGTTGCTGACTTCAGCCGCCATATTGGAAATGACGTAACAGGCAGCACAACCACAGAACGTGACAGGTAATTCATGGAAAAGTTTTCCCCATCTTTGCACGCGGGGTAAATTCTTAATAGCGTCCATTATTCTATTCCTGTTGACTGAAATTGTGTACAGTTTAGCCTTTATTTTTTTGAAATAACATTAACAAGGGCGTGGGAAAAGGGTGTGGTGACCCGTTAGAATTATTCCTATCGTGTTTGGGCTTCGTTCGGAAATGTGGTCTCCGGAGAGCCGAAAACGTGTCGTTAGAAAGGGGGCGATCTCCATCCAAACAGTCAGTTTACACCCATTTGCCTAGGGGCCATTTTAATTCCTATTTCATTGTTGTCCGATGTGTGGGGCGTCATGGAGCAAAACAGTCGTGCGGCGCCGGCGTTTTGAAAAGAGCATCTCTGACAGGCGCTGAAAAACGCGGCCCAATAGGACGTGACAACAAAACAGCGCTCGTGAGGCCAAGCGTAAAGGGGCCCCTCTTTCAATGGCCGCGGGACACTGCCTTTTGCTACAAAACACATCCTTTTAAACTGATTAAAACTAACGGGACGTACAGTCGTCGTTCGCCCAACTGGCGGCGGGGAAATTGAGGGAAAATGAGGAAAGGAAATAATAATATTAAAAATCAAGGCGCCACGTGCCGATTTGTCATTATCAACGAAAGGGTGTGACTGAGTGTGTGGTTGAAAACCTGGTGGGAAATAAAAATTAAAAGAAAATGTTAAACCTATAACTTAAATTAAAGGTGAAGTACCCATGTCAAAATATTTTTCCAGTTCCCCTTTTCATGATAGGCGTCTGGTAATGACAGCAAACGGTAGTAGGATCTGTATAATGAAAAGTTTGGAGGCCATGGTGTGTGTTTATTGTACCACGCAGTGCCCACAAGGTTTATTGCCTGCAACAGGAGCGAATAAATATATATATATATATATATATATATATATACACGCCCATGTTGTAATTTCATATTCCATCTCTCGTCACAAGGTCATCCGGGAAAGAAACTGTTGGTTTCGTTTCTCAGATAAACATTGCTAGAATATTATTTAACCAGAGCAGCATTAAAAGGCATCAGTCTTCCGCACGCGCGTGAATTTCTAGCTTTGGATCGGGAAGCGAAACAAGCTATTTCTGTCCCAGTCGGCCTTGGCAAGCCATCTGCTTCGCCGCTTCAGGCTCTTGGAACACTGCTGTAAGCGAAGCTGCCACATGCCTGTATTAATCATTACCAGACTGGTATTTTCCGCATCTGTCTATTAGTGAAACTTTATAGCGTATTTTTAATGTGTGTCATCCGAGAAAATAGTTACGATCAGTCGTTTCAAATTTTCCGCATGGGGTCGCGACCATGAACGAAAGATGAAACCTGCCGAAATATTATCATGGACTTTCTCTTTCATCTCGCTCCTACCTGCAATAAACCAATTTAGGCTGCAAATGCACTATAGCAATCTTCAGTATGTTTTCGGTGCGAACTTGCCGGAATGTTTACGAAATTAATTTTGATAATTTGTGACAGGTGTAATGCAGAGTTTAAATGGTTAGGATTAACTGCTCTTTTGTCAGTTTATGGATCCATTTATTTATTATAGAAGTAATGGGTTAGATGTGTAGTACTACATGATTTAATGAGTAGGTGAAGGGTTACATCTTTGACGGTTTTGTGAGTTTATGTTAGATGTGTGTACGACGTACTGACGCAGACATAAGGAAATAAATTCTTTCTCAGAATCCATGGCCTACAAAACTAAGATTTGTTTAGGAGGGAAAAAAAAAACGATCACAAATCCCAGACATCGTCTACACGCCGCACTTTATGCACTTTTTCCATTCAATATTTCTAATTATCAGGCTCACCTGATCTGGAAATTCTTTACAAGCATATGCTTGTAGACGAATTGGGACGTTTTTACAAATTTACGTTTACAATAACACATTTCAGACATTTTGGTAACAACAAATATAAAACTGTGAGTTGTTCGCTATCCTGTGTTTTTTTTTATTATTTTTTTTAATATTTTTGTTTTCCTTGATGTTGATTTTTAAAAGTGTCCATTGTTAAATTATTGCATAAATAAAAAATAAAAAAGATTCGTTTGAAATAATGTTTATTTCCATAGACAATTTGCAGGTAAGAGCAGAATGCATAAAGAGAAGTTTTGAACGAGGAGCGTGGAGTGTTGATAGTATTAAGGCGTATTTATGCCACGACTCGCTTTCGCCTTCTCGTAGCTAGAAGCTAGAAAACATCTGAAATTCCAACATGGTGGCAGTTTTAGCACTGCCAGCTTGCAACGAAAACAGTCAATACGTGAATTCAGAAGCGACTGGGAAATTAGTTTCATCAAGAGGAATTCTTTATCTTATTGTCACTAATTATAAGACGGCAAGCGTTTACCGAAACGATGTCGGATTTAGCTAATCCAGGTAGCGTTGTTACCAAGGCAACGACACATCGCGATAAAATCCTACCTGCGAGAATACAATGGCGAGTCGTTGTTAAGGAAATGTGCCATAGTATGGCGGTTACAACGTCCAACATACCGATTTTTTTGTACTGCAAAATTTATCAGCTTTATATTTTAAAATGTCATGAAATGGTTTAAAAATTTAAGGGCGCGTTTAAGCAACGACTCGCTTTTACGTTCTTACAGCCAGAATTCAATCGCGATGGCAACGGTGTCGTTGCCCTGGTAACAACGCTACCTGGATTAGCTAAATCCCACATCGTTTGAGTAAATGCGTGCAGTCTTATAGACCTGGAAAATAACAAAAAGAATTCCTCTTGACGAAACAATTTTCCCAGTCGCGTCTGAACTCACATTCTTGACAGTTTTCGTTACGAGTCGGCAGAGCTAAAAACCGCTCTATTTTGGAATTTCAGATGGTTTCTAGCTTCCAGCTGCCAGAATGCAAAGGCGTGTCGTTGCGTCAATGCGCCCTAAGAAGGCTCTAATGTTGGTTTAAGATTAGACTAAAAGCATTGGGTCACCTTTTGATCCGGTGACCCGATAACTGGACGACCGTAAAGGAGCACAAACTTAAAAAATTGCTATTTTTCAGGAATTCGTTTGTCGATATTTGACAACGGCAGAGTGCTAAAGGGACAGGACTTTAAAAAAATCGTTTAAACGATAGATTGAATGTAGAACTTGGCATTTTAAAAATTAAATCATAAAGTAAGTAGGGGGGGGGGGGAAGGGGGAAGGAAGGAGGCTTTATGGCGCGTCGACAGCTAGGTAATTAAGACCAGCTTCAGTCACAGTGCAGTGGTCCGGGTTGCCACTGCGCCACGCATTACAGAGATGTTAAGCAAACGATAAATCTAGATATTATCATTGTACCGTCTGCAAAAATTAGAAAATCCCGGACAGGAGGATAGATTCATCGCCAAAGTGACGCACTAGGACTCGGTGGAAAAGGGAAACATTGACGAACACCATAACGATGGGTAGGCCAACCCTAAAATATTTATTGAAGCAATTATTTGTAATCCCCTCCCCCCCACCCGCACCCTAAAGCAGTCTTACTTAAAAAACTGGGTAGTCTTTCACACTACTCGTATTAGTAATCGGGTGGGGGACATTGCCAGGCTCTTATTTGGAATTATCGATTTACGTTAGGTTAAGTGTTCTCGTCACTATTCTCGCCACTCGTCCTCTGTTTGTATTACGCCGTTTCAATCTTTTACAAAGTATAATGTTCGATGAGTTTCTGAATTTTCCAGTCTGCGAAGAAAATTTTCAGGGCCACTCCTTTAGGATTAGAGAAGGATCAACGTTTGCGTTGGGTCGTTTGGGATCTTTTAGCCAATTTTAATGCAAAACAGATGTTAGTGTTATGCACCGTTGCAGCCATTCTCGCTTAGTACGACGTGTTCGTGAAGCGCAAACTATTGATTAGGGGCCCCGGTAGAACCGGTCCATTAGCGGCAGAAGCGTGTCTTGAGTGTGCACGTATAGCCTCCTTGATGTGACGAAGCAGAGGAGCCATTTTCGAGATACTGTCGAGCAAGACGGCAAGAAACACTGACTCGAGAATGGGAAAACGGCTTTCGAGTTTAATAGCCTAATAGGCTATGTATGGCTCTATAGACTAATCCGTGATTACGAGAAAATGACGCTGTATTCTAGAAGAAAAACTGAGGGAGGGGGGAAAAAAACAGGAAAAGGAGACATGACGATCCCTTTCCCGAAGCTCGTTTTGTGCACTTAGTAAAACGATATTTTAATGACGGCAAGAAGGCAACTTTACATGCAGAGAGCAGCCCGTGTAAGCCGAGAGCATCTTTTATAATGGCCGGCTATTGGGTAAAGGTAAAACGGATGTAAGAGGGAACAGGCATGCCACGTGATAACGCTCCCTCGTGGTCGGATGTCGACGTTGGTCGTCTTACGGTGCGCGTATCGTGTTGTTGATGTATAAACGCTGGAGACATGCGACTTGTTCTCATGCTGTTTCGGGCGCCATTTTGTGTACTAGCATTGCATACTGGTTTGGTTTCTGACGCCAAACGTTCGTTTTTACCTCTGCGGTGTTTTCACTCGCATCTCTTTTGCGATATAAATGGATGGTCGTAAACCCTAAAGACGATGTATGCTGAAAGAGTTATACGACTGGTATAGTACACAAGCTGTGACCAGAATCTGTATTGTCGCTGCAGAGACTGTTTACTGCCAGTACACAACTCGTGTGGTGGCTGATCAGGTACACAGTTATGTGTACTCTCGGTACACATTATTTTCAGAGTGTATATACACTAGACAGATCTACATTTCAATTATTTCAATTCTGAAGTTACCGAATTTTGCAATTTAATATTTACAACTAGTTCATCAAAAGATGAGATTTATTAGTTTATGGATTAGTTTAACATGCTGACGTAAAGAAATATTTACTTCAAAATAAATACGGATGCAAACATATTTACTTTGTATTTTGGACCTAAATGTCAGACTGACTGTGCGGAGAATTGAAACCCCCACCTTTGAAACCAAAAGCAGAAGTCTTACCGTTAAGCTATATAGAGCAGTGACACGACGTAGTATTATTGTATATTACTCTATGCTGGAGCCTTAATGGGTTAGCTGCAAGGGGCACTGCAGAGAGAAACAGAAGGGCGTAATACTAAAGCCGATGCTGTGAAGAGTAATTTCTTAGACCTAAAACGCGTGATTTTTGTTGTTGGAGAAAACAACGTTATTTTAAGCCTAAGAAATCCACTCTTCCGTTGTTTTTCCCTCCATTTTTATGTAGTGCACCTTGTAGTTAGCTCTCCAAAACCCATACTGGAGCCAATATGGTGGCAAATGTCACTGCTCTATTGGCCGTTTCAGTAAGGCTTAGGGGTAGGACTTCCGCCTTTGGTCGCAAAGGTCGTGGGTTCAATTTCCCGCTCCGGCAGTCTGACATTTAAGTCCAAACGGCAACGTAAATAGGTTTGCATCCCTATTTATTTAACACTTCTCGAGCCCAATTGGTTTTCCTTCCTGTCTTGAAAGCCCAGTTCTGTCGTTCGATGTGTCCAGAACCCTCAAAGGTGATTTGTGCATTGTTGTAGCATTGTTGGCAGCAACAATTTCGAATAGCTTGATCGGTTGGCAGTACATCAGTTTTCTGATACTGTGAGTAGCAGCTAAATTATGAAGAGCATTACGAAACTGGTATGTGCACTAATGTAAGAAGTGGAAACGGAGCCCTGCAGTAGCACAGGCGAAAATGGTAATAAAAACTTATATTTCGGTGTCAATAAAATTAACGGGCGACACCACCATCAGAGAAATAAAAGAATAAAAAACACCTTACATTACTAATTAATGGACGTCCACCATGACGGCGTCATTGGTGAACAGGCTTCTAAAACATTAAAATAACGTGCAAGAGAAGGCTAAAAAACGTCAAATTTTGCAGTGTGCATACGAATGTAAGAAGAAGAAAAATACCACCATATCAAATGGGCTAAAAACTAACATGTTCAACTCAACATATTGGTGAAACCACAAAGTACTTACAGGGACGTGCGGGAGGGATGTGGGGAGCATGGCGAATGGACGACGGATGTGACGTTTGGGTGAGGCCACAACAACAGAGGGGAAGTGAGGAGGGCCTGCACGGGGGCAACAAAGGAAACGAATCGTGCAAGAAATGGAATGGAAGTTGCGTGTAGGTTACCATTTTCGCCTGTGCTACTGGCTCCGTTTCCACTTCTTATAAAGAGCATGCATCAACACTATTGGAGTGATACTCATGGCTAGACTCATTCTTATCAACAAAGCGTGTATAGTGCCCGCGGCCTATCTTGAGTTCACCATAGAACGAACACAGATAATCGATTGTATACGTTTTCAGTAGCAGAGTGCCTTGTTGATATCCAAGATGGTTACAAAAACAATGGCGGCCATCGATTAGAGCCGCCCCCTCCAGGAAGACGTAGCCGCTCATAAAATACTTGCAGGACTCAAGATACGCCGCACACACAATAATAATAGTGTCGAAGCATCGCTGTAGCCCAGGAATTATTTTTGGCTATGTAGCAAAGCCTTACCATCTGTTTCAAAACTGGATCAATTTCTGGAACTCAAGAAATACGCCTACAGAAAGCACCTTATATTAAAAAATAGTAGAAGAAACACGACCCACAACTGCAGGAACTATGGTAATGCAATAAGCGGAAAACAACACAGACATGGACGTCGGTGTTCAGAATAAATTACAACAAATCTTGACCTTGCTGGCTGTAATGTCTTGTTTTTTTGAAGGGTCTGATTGATGTGATTAAAATGAAAAGAGTAGTGCCATAAAAATGAAATAAAATAGGTGCATCCCTATTACAAACCAAGTTACAATAAAACCAAGTATAGTGTCCGCGGCCTATCTTGAGTTCTCCGCAGAACGAACACAGATAATCGATTGTACGTTTTCAGTAGCAGGGTGCCTTGTTGATATCCAAGATGGTTACAAAAATAATGGCGGCCATCGATAAAAGCCACTCCATCCGAGAAGACGTATACCGCTCACAAAATACTTGCAGGACTCAAGATACACCGCGCACACAATAATTGAGGTGTCCTGTTTCGCTCAGTAACCCAAGGCTTATAGACTATTTAGACCTTATTGTCAGATCTGTGTTGTCTTAACACATTGTTGTTCTTTACTGAATGCCCTATATTATTTGTGGGTTTATGTTGTTACAAAACTGTACGGCTTGATTGCTAGTGGAGCCATTGTTTATCAAAACTTTTTTTTTTGTAGTATTTATTCGAAATAACAAAACGAAGTTTTCGTGCTGAACAAAAGCGAAGGAAGACGAAATAAGTCATTTATTGACATTGAGATGAAACTATGAAAGATTTATAGGCTTGGAGAATTTGTTGGAGAATTTGTTGGAGAATTTATCAAAGCGGCCTTATGTTGTTTCAATAAGATCCCAGGCTGATCCCAAGTCATGAATTTTGGATTGGAAAACACGAAACCTATTCTAAGAGGTCATTCTGGTTCTTCAAAAATTTAAACCTCTCTGATGAGAAGCGACGCGGTTACGTTATCAAATTTATGAGTCTTTTTATTTCCGACATATGCTTGTGCACTTATGGAGACAGTACCTCATGTAAGTCTTCAGTAGGACGTTTGTGGCAAGTTAAGTAATTGTATACATTCCAAAGTATACTGTATATCTCAATCGCTTTGGAATGTATACAATACTTTATAGGCAAAAGGTAGCAGCAAAGTGTTGAAAACCAATTTCTTGTTGACGTGGCACGTTATTACACATCTGCACGGCAGTGGAGTTGAGTCTAATACACAATTAAAAAAAAAAGGACTGATATCATATCAAAAACCAAAACTGGTAAAAGGGGCCGCCAAGTTCCGAATGGATCGGCCCTTCAAAGGAGTGATATCAACACACCAAAACGTTCGCTCACTTAATCGCACCGAATAATACTTTGGACGTTAAATGAAAACTTGAACACTGCTACCGAAAGTAGCAATGTTCTAGTTTAATTTAACCTTCGAACTATTAAGCGGTGCGATTAACTGGAGAATGTTTTGGTGTGTTGATATCACTCCTTTGAAGGGCCGAACCATTCGGAACTTGGCGGACCCTTTTACCAGTTTTGGTTTTAGATATGATTTACATTGCTAAAACCAATGTCGCTCTTTTATTATTCATTTAACCCTTTATAGCCTGGTGTCCCTTTAAAAGGAGGGCTGCTGAACGGCAAGAAACTAAGTGCCAACGCGCAACGCGAGCTTTGTGAGGGGTCCACGAGTAAAGCGAGTAGCAACAGCCCAGTGGTCAGCGTCCTCGTCTGCAGACCAAGTGAATGCCGAATCCAATCCCGCGACCGACCCAACTATCATATGGGACTTTAAAAAAAAATATCCAGTTTGGCATGGGCATTAAAGGGTTAAAATTCGGAGCATTAGTATTATGTTTCTACGCTTGCCATGAATTGTGTCCCTAACCCCCCCCCCACCCCTGTTCTGGAACTGTCTCTTTACTTCTCCCACCCTCGACTTACAAAAAGCCATGGGCTAATGATTTTTTTTTAGCATAAGCAGTTATTATATTTACTTAATTTCTTGTTTTCATAGAAAATATGTCCCGGTGCTACTTGCCCCTGCTAGTAGTGGTACGGCAGTTGTTTACGATTCACAGAGCTAAATAGTACAATTCACGGATTTTAGCAGTCCATCAGTATTTCATTAGTATTTATAATACTAGTCTGCAGTAAAATAAATCAGTATTTCTAAGTTATCTTGAAGGTGTTCACACCAACTTCTCTGAGAATTTTACTTATGACCAAAGCTCACCGAAAATTATCGAGTCAGGGAACGGAAAATTAAAATCATGTAATTTTGTATTGTTGTGGGTTTTTCATTATCGATTCAGGGAACGTACATTCTAGTTTCTAAAGTTCCTACAACCAGCCTTGCTTAAACGAAAGAGACATTCATGTGCTTTATAGTACTGTCTGTCTCCCTCTTTAATCCTTTAACTTATGATGTACTACCAGTTGTACCCGGCTTCGCCCGGGGTTTTGTTTTACCCGTGGTTGTTTCCCAGTTTTTGGTTCTTGTGGCCTAAACATTGAATGCGACAGGCAATTTTTCTTCTTGCAATATTCCCCTTTTTCTCCCATCCTCTACCACCCCTCTCCACTCCTCCGTTCCTCCCATCCTCTGAAAAAACAACATTTAATAAGTCTAGGCTGTCGAAGTATGGCTCAAAAAGAAATTGATAGTGTGCCACCATTACTAGCGTAAAAGAATCAAGGTTAATTTGATGCTTCCCCATTAGTTGGGGATGGTTGTCTGGTGTCAACTTTGTTAACTGTTAAGGGCTTGCTGTTGGATCATCGCCATTTACAGTTAAACCAAACACAAGGTCACTTGAAAGCATTAGATGTCAGATTAAATCAATCAGAGGTAATTTAGCCTACATGACCGCATCCAGAGAGTGGAGATGGAGGACAGAAGTTGGATAGAGGACTACAGGGCAATAATATTCTACTAACATTGAGAACTCAGGTTCATGTCTTAGCAAGATAACCTACTTCAAGGGGTGACCTACAAAGAGGCGAAGTTCTTGAAATTCGGGTGAAACCAGCTCCTCTGTACGCCCCTCTGTGACACCTAAGTAGGCCAAAGGTCAACCATAAGACTGATATGGGTTGCGACTCTCTGCCAATAACAATAGCTCGTATCATTTTTCACTATGACCATTAATTATACACGTCATGATTTTTCCATGCTCTACGATCGTCTCTGTATCACGAACAGGCCTCTCTCTGCAAGAGCTATCTACATAGGCTACTTTAACATGCTCTACTGTGTGTATACTGCTCAGTATGCGCCATTTAAAATCTATTTTGCATAATCTGTAAACTATTTACTTACTGAAATTAAGCCTCACTTACCACCGATTGCATGTTGCATATTACGCATTCGTGACAATATCTGCAATAAAGGCGGAAAACTTGTTTAGAACTATGTTTGATAATAACTGTAGTCTTGCAATGGGATTGTCAGCGACTGGGTGGCTTGCCATTTGTAGGCGGATGCGAAAAACGGTCACACAAACACGCCCAAAGAGTCCAACATCGTGATGAAACATCTTTAAGTGGAGGGGTGGTATGGATACATAGTACTTGGACGCCTGGGACTTCCCTTTCAAAATCTCTCATCCAGAAGCGGCCAAGACAACATCTTAGTCCCTTACAAACAGTCCGGCGTAAGTTCCTCTTCGGTACGCATCGAGTGACTTACGTACTTCCTTTCGGCAACGCAGTGGACGTCATCATTTCCACGAGACGATGGCGCTAACGCCACATTTCCGCCACGATAAATTTCTCCTTCTCAGTCATTCCGACTTTTTGTCAAATATATATATGTGTATATATATA
>JAHWFP010049992.1:0-49313 GCA_023313725.1 Lithobius niger | reverse complement strand
TGACTTCCCCACCCAGATATGCATTACCCATGCTTATCACCTCCAATTCTGACCTGGTTGAAATCTACTTGTATGTGTCGTAGAACTTTATATTGCACGGTTACCTTTGATTTCTTCATTAAGTTTGTGTAGATATATTTCTGTTAATGCACTCTTGCTTTGCTTTTGAAGCATGGGCTTTTTGGTTGAAATTTCATGTTAAATCTCATTTATTCTGCTTGCTTGTTAAAATGTTGTTACCTGTTTATATAACCTGTTAAATATCATTTATTTTTGATTGCTTGTTTAACATCGCAATTTTAAACTAGATGCATTCCACAAATTAATTGCTCCGCTTTACACCATGCATGCCTGCTGTAAATCTTATTCTCATTATATAAATTAATGACATTTATAATAATTCTAACTGAATATACAAATTATTATTGCAAAGTACTTTTTGTATTTAATTGTGTTTTGTGTTTTTTGCATGGATACTTTTGCATGCGGTGTTGTATTTATGACAAAATTGTACATGTACTGTGGTAATTTATTATGGCAACCGCCAGTCTTGTAGTGCCCTATGGGCGATTCGACTGAAAACATAAAGTTAAAGTTAAAGTTCTCAGCTGATTTTTTTTTTCCCGTAAACACTTCAGATAGGTGGGTAGTTATTGTCAGTTTCGTGTGGTTTCGTTGTTATTGTCGGTTAGGTTAGGAACCGGCTTCAGCATTTCGATTGAGGTAATGAACTGGTTGGGGTTTGGCGTTTTACTTGCCGGACTTTCGCCCAGTTTCATGCTTTCTGGCGCGGCGCGGTTCGAACTTTCGACCTTCACCACAGCCAAACGGTGCGTCTGCCCCAAAAATGGAAGAGGAAAACATTACTCAGCAGGTAATTCTTAGTCCATTAAAAAAAAAATCGGACGAGAGCCCGTTTTCTTCCCATGTTCCCTTTACGCACATGGCCCGAAATTCGATAAAAGAGAAAAAAATCTACCTTTAATTTTCACGGAAGGCACTACAAATTAATCCCAAATTGCAGAAACTCGTTAAATCATCATTAACATAACCTAACCAATTAACTGCCCCAGTATGAAATGCCAAACCAGTTAACTACCTCAGTATGAAATCCAAAACCCCAAACTTACCTAACCTAACCGACAATAACAAAAAAAACACACAAAACTACACGAAACTGACAATAACAACCCGCCTATCGGAACCACCCAATGGAGAGCTTTGTCTTTCGTCTATGAAAATAATAATGTTGCGATTTTTTGCATAAGCAGTTTATGTATTTCTTTATGAATTCTTTTTGGTTATTAACATAAACCCCATTTGCTTGTGGTTGTTCGTATTGTTGCGTGACTATAATCTAACGTGCTTGGAGGTACAGTCGGGTTCTATTGTTATTCTGTGAGTAGTTTGCAAGTAGTCTGTAGTGTGAGCGGATGGCACGGAGGCCTTTAAGCTCAATAAATATTCAATTCAATTCTAACGTGTATCCCTTTATTAGACTCTTATGCGAACGGTTTGTCTGTTTGTCTGTCTGGGTGTCTGTCTGTCTGTGTGTTCGCACTATAACGTTTTAACGAATTATCGGATTTCTGTCAAATTTTGCACACAGATTCTATGGCACATTTCTAGGTCTAAGTTCGAAAATGTATTGAATCCGTTGCGGATATCCTCCACTAGAAATAATCAAAGATTTTTGTTCGCAGCAAACGTACGAGGTTCGTTATTTTTTTCTTCAGCCGACTGACGTCATCCATCCACGACCAATTACAAGGAACTATGTAGCCTTCGTCAGCGTCCGATGTCACCACCAACCGACCAATGACTGGCAAATTATTGCACAGATCACTGACGTAGGCACGCGGCCTCCACTGACCTCATTCGTACGAACTGGCTAACAAGCTTGTATAGTCATGTCGGCATGTGTAGACTTAGGCTACTTATTTGGACAATCGTTCATGACTTTGATGCTTAGTATTTTTTTTTTTTTGGAGGGGGAAGAGAAATATTTAAAACAACTTCTACTGTATGACATTTTTTTTGTTGTCAGGGGAGGGGGGGGCAAATTCATAAAACTATTTTTGGGCAATGACTGTGCTATCTAGATATTTCATCCTTATCAGTCGGATAAATAAAATGTTCAAAACGCCGAGACTAAACGGTTTGGAGGCTTCCCGTAATGTAAAACTGCCAAACGGAGCTGAAAATTTTAATGTTGATTCAGTTAACTAGTGTTCTAATTAAACTTACAGTTTAAAATGAAACCGATTGAAAAATCGTAGTGGGCTCGTCTTTAATTGAGAGGTGCGCGCCGCCATGCCATCCGACGCAGTTGATCAAAACGTGGAGCCAGGGGGGATGGGGCAGATTGAGGCAAAAAAGCTAGAAATGCAAGCAACCACTGGTTTTACGTTTGCATACGCGTCGTGGAACCGCGGCCAAGAAATCATTTGTGTGTTAGGATTGTATTCTTAGGAGGGGTATCACACGTAGCCATACCGATTGCTGTATTCGCAAGAGGAAACAAATCAACTCTCATTATAATTGGTTTAATCAGGTTTATTAGAGTTGAGTAAACTTATGTGAACGGTTTGTCTGTCATGTCTGTGTGGGTGTCTGTCTGTGTGTTCGCGCTATAACGTTTTAACCAATTATCGGATTTCTGTCAAATTTTGCACACACATTCTATGGCACATTTCTAGGTCTAAGTTCGAAAAAGGGTCGAATCCGTTGGAGAAATCCTCCGCTAGAAGTAATCAAAGATTTTTGTTCGCAGCAAACGTACGAGGTTGGTTATTTTTTCTTCAGCCGACTGATGTCATCCATCCATGACCAATTACTGGGAACTATGTCACCACCAACCGACCAATGACTGGCAACTTGCTACTATTATTATACAGATCTGTGATGTCCTCAGCATGGACACACATAAGCCGAGCGTGGGCACCAATGGTAAAAAAAAGAACATGGACTACCAGAGTGTAGGAAGTACAGCTGATAAGACAGTTTTACTTCCTGTAAGGGTAGTATTTATACAGGTGTATAAAGGAAGTCATGTGATGTACAAATGCTATTAAGCAGTTAGAGGGTTATCTAGGTAGGGTTAACATAATGACATGAAATTGAAGGGGCCATTGTGACAAGTGCACACAAGTGACGACTCCACATTACAGAAAGCGGAAAAAAAAATAGAAAAAATATCTAAGTGTAACATATGTGTTACACATGTGGGTTCTAACTTAGCGAAGGCCCACACCATCAACGTGTGGTTGGACAGAGTAACGACTAGAGGAGTAGTTTAGAGCTAGGCAACAACTGGCAAGGCCAGCAAGCCCTTATATACTTTATTCAACAGACACCCTCTAGTGGGTGTGTATACAACTAAAGGAATAGAGGTAAGGCCACTTGAGGTGTACAACAAACATAAGGTGTTAATGAAAGTAGCTAACACTGGTTAGCTATACCTTAGTTCATACACTACACTCACCCCTCCTGAAAAAGGCGTGTTCGTGCAGCAAACACACAAAAAAAAATATCTATGTACAAGTTATGCCCAATATATACACAAAACACAATCCCTAGCCCCCTAAGCTAGGTTACCAAGTTAATATTTATATATTTTTTTCCTAACACTATTTTTGAAATCCAATATTATACAGAACAAATAGCCCCCCAAAATTATAAACGTAACCAAAAACATTTACGTATAATCTAGGAACACACAAGAAATACACTCAAACCCAAGAAAACCATAGAAACATTAAGAAATAATATGGTGGCTGCCCAACGAAAACAACTAACCTTGCTTATTAAAGATCAAGTTGCCGCCGCTCTGTCCGTGCTCAACTGCTCCTACGAAGCACAGGTGCATCCCCAACAATTGTTTGTGGTGGAATTCCCCCCAACTCACGGAAAGTTTGTTTAGCTGGCGAAACTTCTCGTAGCAGAATAGGAATAGTGTCGGCGGAACCGTTTTCCCTGCGCACACCTCGCGACACCTCGCACACCTCGCGTCGCGATGAAGTTTGCACAGAGATCTTTGGCGCTGCTGATGATGCAACAGGCGAAGATGTTGAATGAATGACCGGCATTTCCGAACGCTCAGTGTCATTTGCTATCGGCGGTCGCAAGCTTGTTGTTTCAGTTTCGATTCCTCTACTTTAGGGTCGAGAGCTTACGCCCTCTGGTGGCTGAAAAACTGGGTTTTCACGCCAGTTGATCGAATCGGAATCGGAAAATGATGCGACTTCCTCTCTGTTACGTAGTTGATCGGCGTGCTTCCTGTAAACTTCACCAGTTTTATTTTTTACAGCATAACGCAAATTTCCATCCTTTCGAATCACGTTTCCTGCTTGCCACCGTTGTTTAGAGTTTGGTTTATACTCTCTAAACCATACAGGTTGGTGAACTTCAAAGCTTATTTGTGGCTTATTGGTTGTTGGTTTTAATTGACGGTCTTGTGCAATTTCACACTTGTCATTTGCAGATGGTATCATTAGCGATAAGCGTGTTTCTCAGGTGTCTTCCTAGAAATATGTCCGCTGGTATACGTTTCGTTGTGCTATGCGGTACATTGTGTGCAGCCATTAGAAAATTTAACAGTGAATTCTCTAAGCTTAGACGTTGTGTTATACTAGCTTTTACAGATTTTTTAAATGAACGAACCAGGTTTTCCGCTGCACCATTGCTAGCCGGAAAATACGGAATGTTAGTTATGTGCCTGATGCCACACTACTTTAGGAAACTGGTAAATTCTGAACTAACGAAATTTGGTGCATTGTCAGAGACCAAAATTTTCACCAATCCAAATGTAGCAAATAATTCCCTCAATATTTTAATAATACAAGCGCTGGTAGTTGTTTTCATTTGAAACACAAAGGGGAATTTTGAGTGTGCATCCAGGATACATAAAAACATTTTCCCTCCAAAACAAGGTCCTGCAAAATCAATATGTGTATTCGCAACCAGGGTTTTGCTGGACGCTCCCATACATGTTTTCGTCCTGAAAAACCCTCTTTATCTAGTTGGCAAGCCTCACAGGTTTTTACAGTGTATTCTAGGTCTTTGTCTATACCAGGCCACCAGACTTTTGAACGCGCAAGAGCCTTTATTCGCACCACCCCACAGTGACCCAGATGCAATTCTGTTAACACATGTGGTCTTAATATTTCTGGGATTACCAATCTGTGCCCCAAAAATAGCTTTACCTTCTAATGATAGCTCATTTTTACGGTGCAAATATGGTTTTAAACTTTTGTCACCAACCTTGTCAGGCCAACCCTCGTTTGTGTAACGGACTACTGTGGACAAAACCTTGTCCTTAAGCGTTAATCGCTCCAGTTGGTCCGACAAGACAGGCAAAGATTCAATAGTCTGTAAGTTCATAACTTGATAACCTGGCATTTTTTTCAACAGGAGGCGTGTATGGCAAGGGCATTCGAGATAAATAATCTGCTGTAAGATTCTGTTTGCCCGGGATGTGTTGGAGCTCAAAATGGTAGCCATTCAGGTATAGTGCCCAACGCTGAATGCGAGCTGCAGCCATAGCTGGAATGGCAACCTCACTACCAAACACCCAAAGCAACGCTTTTTGATCCGTCTGCAGTATAAACCTCCTGCCAAAAAGATATTGATGGAACCTCTTGACCCCAAATACTATCGAAAGTGCCTCACGGTCAAACTGGGCGTAAGAAAGTTCAGCCCTGCTAAGAGCCCGTGAAACAAATGCAATAGGTCTATGTACCCCAGTAGGCATTATATGAACCAGTGCTGCGCCCACCCCTATGGGGGACGCGTCGCAAACGAGTTTTAAAGGGAGATTTGGGTCATAGTGCACCAGAACCTTTGAGTCTAAACATGCTTTGTTTTACGTTAGCCACTGCCTCCGAACATTCTGCTGTCCAGAGCTGTCCAGGTGATAACAACTTGTTTAGGGGAGCTAGCAGAGATGCCAAATGTGGCACAAATTTTCGATACTGGCTCATAAACCCTAAGTAACTTTTTAACTCTTCAGCATTACTGGGCTCCGGCGCAAGCCTTATGGCATCAAGAACCTCTGGAAGGTTAGACATTCCATCTTTATTAATGACAAAACCAAGATAGTTAATTTCATCCTTATTTATTTTACATTTTGCCTTTTTGACTCGAACACCATTTTCTTGCAAGGCTGAGCATACTTTAAACAATGCCTGGTCATGCCCCTCACCTTTTCCGGATATCAAAATGTCATCAAAAAAAGGTTGTGACTTAGGAATATCCTTCAGCACATGTTCAATGCGCTTCTGGAAAATTCCAGGAGCACTCGCTAGGCCCAATGGAACTCTTTGCCACTGAAATAACCCTAAACAGGTGTTAATTGTAAGGGCGGGTTTAGAGTCTTCTTCGAGTTCAACTTGCAGAAATGCATCACTCAGATCAATGGTCGAAAACCTGTCACTACCAGCCAGTTTACCAAACAATTCTTCCGCTCTAGGAACGGGGTGGTATTCTATTTCTAATTCCGGATTGACTGTTATGCTGTAGTCGCCAACGATTCTAACGTTGCCGTCAGGTTTGAAGACCAACACTACTGGGGTTGCCCAGGCACAACAATCTACCGGCTTCAGAATCCCCTCCTGAACCAATCGGTTGATTTCAGACTCCACCTTGCTTCTAACAGCTAGAGGCACAGGTCGGGCCCTACAAAATTTAGGTTTGGCCCCCGGCTTAAGCCTGATACTGGCTTTGAAATCTCTGAACTTTCCCAGTCCCGGTTTAAACAAGTCAAGGAATTTTTCAAAGATGTCCTCGTCAGTAACAGAACCTACAAATTCTGTAACAGTTTCAGGATCACGAACTTCGATGTTAAAGAACTGACTCAGGCTTAGTTCAAATTTCCTAATCCACCCTTTTCCCAAAAGGGCAGGTTGATTGCCAGGTGCCACTACAGCACTCAGTTTCTCAACCTGGTTGTTCAATTTAACATTTAGTTTTATTACTCCTAACGGCTTGACTACCTCCCTAACCCACGATTTTAGCGTGATGTTAGTAGGAATTAATTTAACATCCGAAAAGTAACTATTATACCAACTAAGAGGGATTAGGGTTGAATCACAGCCAGAATCTACTTCGAGAGGCAATTTATGACCATTTAATTCACAATGTACAATCCACTTTGTTGAATTGACATGTGAATAGGTCATGGTATAGATATTAGAGCTCAGGCTATCATCCGACTCAACACAAGTGGCGCCTGAATATGAATTTCCAGATTCTTCTACATGATGTACTTTCTTTTTGTTATACTTAAATGATTTCTTCTTACCAGAGTTATCTGCCCTTTTTGGCTTAGGAGTAGTGGTGCCCGAGCTGCTACTAGCGCCTGGTTTCTTCCCAGACTTGCTTACTCGTTTCAGGTGGCCCACTTCCCCGCAAATTGAGCAGGCTTCCCTCCTCCATTTGCACTCTGTTTTCACGTGATTTTTGTATCCACAACAATAGCACGTTAAATCCGCCTTAGATTTAAAATTTGGACGCTTATCTCTTACTTGGTGAGTGTATGACCCCTGAAAACTACTAACACTTTGTTCAGCCCTTTCTTGAGCAAGTGCAACCTCGCAGGCTTTGTCAAACGTCACTTTTTCAGGCTTCATTGTCATAAGGGTTTCCTGAGCTTTTGCATTTCGAATTCCAGAGACAAACCTGTCTCGCAAAACCTCCTTAAGGAACTCCTTATATTGACAATTTACAGTTAAACGTTTCAACTCCTGAATGTACGTTGCAGCATTTTCACCCGGGGCTTGCACTTGCTGCATAAACTGAACTCTGTCATAAATAAAACTAGGACTAGGGTCCAGGTTACATTTTAGCAAATCATCTATCTCGTCAAGTGACTTAGATGCAGGAGCATCAGGCGAGCATAGATTCCTCAACAAGCCATAGGTATTTTTACCTATGTTTGAAAGGAGTATTGCAACTTGCTTTTCATCTGGTACGTCAAAAGCATCAAAGTGTAATTTGGCTCGTTCCAAATATACTGTCCAGCTTTCACTAGTGGAGTCAAAAGCCTCAAACTTTTTGTGTGTTCTTGGCGGTGCGTCACCCATTCTGACCAAACCCTCAGACACACTTTCAAAGCTTAAATTACTAGTACTAATACTAGAACTAATAGGAATCAGAGACCCACTAATGGTACTCCAACTACTAGACGTATTTAGACCAGATGCATTAGCTGAACTCTTAAAAGTTACATCTTCATCGCTCATAAGCGATAAAATAAGTAGAAAAATCACTACATTTAATATAGGCCCAAATAGCCTTCCCATTACCTTTAAGAGTAATTTTTAACTTTAAACTTTTGAACAGTAAGTTTAAATAACTATCAGCAACTTGCGTGTTCTGTAATCTTTTCAAGTATTTAAATTTGCTTACAAATCTTTACAAAATATCACTAGCTGATAACAAGAACACGCTTTGCACACAGTATTCTTTTTAACAATTAATCTGCTCTTTACTCCATTCAACCTGAAAACAAGTCATGAGTTTTTAACAAATCAACAATTGGCTGCCTAAACCCCTACTTGCACGCAATGCACCGCATTCCAACCGACACTATGCCAGCACAATGCTTTTTGATGTGGCAAACTTGCGAACAAGTCTTCACCCATACGAGGGACTTAACTCCTACAAATACCTCCAAATCCAAGAAGAACGGGTAATCAAACGTTCCCCTTGCCGTCCGAACAAGAAATCGCTGATCCAACGTCTACTTCGGCTGCTTTCAACTGCTATCCGAGCTGCCACCTCAGAAATCAGTCTACTAACAGTCAGTCCTGGATTTTTGGTGAGGTAATCTTCATTTGCCTAAATTGGTTCCCCATAGCATTTGTCCGGAAACGGCAGTGAGAAAGCTATGAGACTGAATCAAGTTAGGTTAGGGTTTGGGTGGGGCTTACATACTAGGCAGCCTTCTACATAGGTTGCCCTGCGAGGTGTAGCGGTTATCTTGCTAACTAATACGGCAAGGCTACGTTATCCTCGGCTCTTACTCTACTTAGTTGCTAAGGAGGAATTAGGTTTGCAGTGGGGGCATACTCACACCAACCAAAGTCCAACCGAAATCGCTACTGTAAGAAAATCACATGTTAGTTACGCCCAACTTCTCAAACTCCATGCACTTACACCATGATGGAAACGTAAAGTCCTAGTGAGGCCCAAAATTAGCCCTAAATCCTTCGCCTAGTAGGCCCGCATTGTAGTCCTAAAAGTGTCCCTGGCCAAGAAGGGAAGCAGGAGGCAAAGTTGATGAGATGTTGCTGGTTTGAACCCAGCCGATGAAGTGAAGTTTATTTCTTCTTCAATTTAGCATTACAAAATTCAACAATGCTACATATGCACATTCTCGAGCTCATGCAGCACGAGTAATCAATAACTTTATAACGAGTAGACTTAATACATCATTATCACCCCTAACGAGGGGAATTTAACTAACTAACTACATGGTTAACGTCCATCGAGATACAAAACTTCCTGAATAAAGGCCAACTCCTATGTGGATCGACCCTACTGAATCTAGTCTAGCATCCTAGGCCGCTCCTACAACAATGTATCTCTTACGCGCGGTCCGACATTCCAGTCGGATACTTTCTGGATTCCTTCTCGATTTTGGACGGTAAGCCAATTTCTTTCTTATTTAATAATTTATGATGAACAAACCTCGTACTTGTTAAATTATAGTCACAAAGGTCTAAAACTATCATAACCATAAAACTATCGTAACTATCGTAACTCTTATTAAGCAAATTGCTGTGAACTAAATTATCGTAACTTAACTAATGCACTCGCGATTATGGCTAAAATGTTGGAAACTTTATTTGGGCAAATAACTAACCTAAGAATCGCGACATGCTCCACCCCCAAAAACCCAAGAAAGGTCTTGCAACTTCACCTAAGTAGGACTTTCTATGCCTTCACGTAAGTAGGACTTTCTTTCCTTCACGTAAGTAGGACTTTCTTTCCTTCTCTTCTGTCCGCAATGTCAGACATCTTCATTTAAGGGGGACGTTGCCCGGAGTATAAAAAGAACCTTCTGATCGGGTCTTTATCAGTCGGCGAAAATCACACTGGTGTGGGCTGTGTGATGATAAAAATTGGGTTTCCTCTAATTTTTTAACTGGTAGAGCTATTGGGTCCACTTAAATCACCTCTCCCGAGACAGAACGAAAGGCGTGTAACCAATGCTCACCTAATCCAAACGTTGCTGCATTACTTACACCCTATGGTAAGTTGTACAGACCGAAGACGTGAGGAAACTAGCTAACTTTCACTGTGTACAAGAGGTACTTTTCCACTGCATACAAGAGGTGTATAAAAATTGGCTGTGTTAGCTTCCGTCAAAAGCTGTGAGATGAGTCCCTAAAGTTTCTTATGTACCTATCCAGTATCTTCTACATGTGTGTTCTTCATGAACTTGCTTCTATATCTTGTAGTGTATCTCATGTCGAGTAAAACTAAAACCAATTACCGACTTTGATACACAGAAACCGCGCCTATAAGATTTCTAGTGGACAAACGTGTTGTACTGCTCTTCGTGACAAACTTCCATCGGCATGTTGAAGCATGACTGATCGTACTTTGTTATCTCTTCCTTGCGTTAATTCTACTACTCTTGCTAGTTTCCACTTTCCTCTGGGCAAGTTCTCTTCTACTTGCAGAACTACATCATTTAACTGTATGGGCATCTGTTGTTGTGATGCTCTATGAACTTCGTGAGCCGTCCTCAGTTGCAGTAAGTAATCATGACGCCACCGCTTCCAGAACCTCTTCATCAACTGTCTTCGATACTTCCATCTTTTGACTAACTTCGAACTGCTTGGAATGTCAGTATAGTATGTCAAACTGTCTGTCAACTGCCCTCCTTGTCTACCAAGTAGAAAATGCGCTGGGGTCAAATACTCGTTGTCAGAAGAATCTTCTGTGACAGGTGCTAGAGGTCGATTGTTGACGACTGATTCAATTTCTGCAAGTATTGTGGTAAACTCATCTTGCGATAATAAGGCAGATCCCAGGGTACGCTTCAAGTGGTACTTTATTACTTGTACCATTCTTTCGTAAAATCCGCCCCACCATGATGCTCTTGGTGCAATGAATTTCCATTCAATGCCTAAGCTCGTTGCAATTTCTTGTGTTTGCGGACTGTTTAACCAAGCGTAGCTTTCTCTTAGCAATCTGTCTACCTTTTTGAAAGCTTGCGCGTTGTCACTGTATACAATTCTGCAACCTCCTCTTCTTGCCACAAATCTTCGAAAGGCCAAAATGAAACTACTTGTACTTTGTGAAGAAACAAGCTCTAAATGTACTGCACGAGTTACCGCACAAGAAAATAAACAAATGTAGGCCTTAGTGACGTCATTCTGCACCTTGATGAAAACTGGCCCAGCAAAATCCACTCCTGTATAATAAAATGGGCTTGACTCCGTGACCCGCTCAATGGGTAAAGGTGCTTCAATCTCACTTGCAGGCTTAGCATTCCATCTTCTGCATGTCATGCATCCACGTATGGCCTTTTTCACCGATTGCCTACCACGTAACACCCATACATCCTTCCGTAACAAGGCAAGAGTAGTTTGAACTCCTCCATGAAGTGTCTTGAAGTGTCTGTCCCTAATAAGTAACTCCACTATCCTTCCACCCTTCAACAAAAACGGATGCCTTTGAGTTTCTGTAAGTCTGGTATACTCTAGCCTTCCTCCCAATCGAATTAGCTTTTCATTGTCTAGAAACGGCTTGAATTGGAAAATACTGGAATCTTTATTTACTTCTGCACTCTTCATTAAAGCTTCAAGTTCGCTTGCAAATTCTTGACCTTGACTGATAAAAATCCAATATTTTTCGGCTCCTTTAATTTCAGCGAAGGTTAACCAAGCTGATCTATTGACATCTCTTTTGAGAGCATTGTTTACAAACCGTCTTACCCATGCCGTTACTCGAACCAAGTGTTGCCATGAACTATAATTGTCAGAGTTCAAAATGGGTTCTGAACACACATGCAGCTGGGTAGTTAAACTACAAAGTTGTTCTTCCGAATTCAGGTTGGAGAAGTCTTCCTCTTGCATTCTTAAGAATGGAACATTCCACTGTTGTTCTGGTAATTTAAGCCAGTTAGGACCAGTCCACCATTCTTTATTCTGCATCAACTTGGATAAATCTTGACCTCTTGTAATAATGTCAGCAATGTTTTGCTTGCTGCTGCAATAGTTCCAACTGCAGTTCTTGGTAATATTTCCTTGAATTTCTTGCACACGCCGTGCGACAAACACCTTCCATCTGGATGGTACATCTTCAATCCACTTTAAAGCAACCTTCGAGTCAGACCATAAAAATTGTGGAACTTCCTTGCAAGACAATGCTTCGGCGATACTGGTTGACAAACGACTTCCTATGAGGCAGGCCATTAATTCCAATCTAGGGATGCTCATAAGCTGCAATGGGGCCAATCTGGACTTGGAGGTTATAAGGCACGTGTGAAAGGTTTGCCCCTCATCCGTTGTATACCGGACATAGGATACTGCAGCATAAACTCTTGGTCCCGCATCACAAAATGTATGCAGCTGAAAATTCTCGAGGCTGCTAACTCTTAACCACCGTGGAACCTTAATCTTGACGATTTCCTGCAATTCTTCTTTCCACCGTTTCCAGGCAGCTAGGGATTGACTAGGCATGACAGCGTCCCAGTTAACCTTCAATCTCCACAAATCTTGAAGTATGCGTTTGATAATGACGACAAACGGTGCGATAAACCCTAAAGGGTCGAAAATTCGTGCGAGAATCTCTAGTACATCCCTCTTCGTATTTGAATCGCCTTGGATTGCTTCCAACAGATTTGTGTGATGCTTGGTCAATTGGTTCTTCTGCTGAGACGAAACCCCTAGAAATCCACAACTTGCAAAGTTCCCTGTCATTAGTGGCCCATTTTGTGAACTGCATACCTCCCTTGGCCATTACTTCATATATCCTTGTAGAAAGTGAAAACGCTCTTTGGGTAGTCTCTTCACCAGTTAGACAGTCATCAACATAAGCTCGGTCTGATACGTGTTTACAGAAGCTTTCATCACTAGAAGGATGAGTCTTGACGTGATGACGAATTGTTGCGGCTAGAAGAAACGGACTGGCTTTCATTCCAAAAAGCACCCTTGTCATTCGAAACACTTTCAACGGTGGGTTGGTTCCACGTTTCCACGGAGTGTCTGTCCAAAGAAATCTTGTGGCGTCTCGATCCTCTGGATGCAAAAGAACTTGCAAAAATGCCTTGGTAAGATCAGTAATAATTCCAATTTTATGCCATTTAAATCTCAAAAGTAGCTCAAATATCGACGGATTGAGATTTGGTCCTGCACTCTGACATCTGTTTAGTGAGAATCCTCCCTCTGGACTTGCTGACGCATCAAACACAATTCGAGTTTTCATTGTCTTCCTGTCATCTTTGATAATGGCATGATGTGGCATGTAATACACTACGGGATCATGCTTCTCCAAAGTTACTTCCTCAGCATGATTGTTGTGAAGATACTCGAATAGTGCAGACTTGTAACGTTCAAACAACTTAGGATCCCTTTGCAATTTCCACAGTAGCCGACGCAATCGCTCTAGAGCAACTTCAAAATTATTGGAAAGTTTTGACTTATGCTGATTCCATGGAATACGGACTTGATACCTTCCTTTCTGAAATGTAGTGGTTTCTTGAAAAAAATCCAACACTTCGACATCTTCCAGTGTTTGTTGCAACTTTTCTTCCTTAGCCAGAATGCCACTGTTATCAAGCTCCCACATCTTGGATAAGCTGCTTTGCAACGTGGAACTCTCTTCCAAAGGTGTAGCTATGCACATCGCAGCTGTAGGAGACAAGGGTCCATACATTGGAGTACTTCCCTGCAGCATCCAACCAAATACGCTTTGTGTAGCCATAAGTTTGCTGCTCAATTTCTTCATTTGCCCCGTCATTATGCGCCAGTAATAATCTGCTCCAATCAACACGTCTACAGTAGTAATTTCTCCAGGGCCCATCCTATGGTTCCAACCAGCCTCACTCTTGTACTGCAGAAATCGTTCAATCAAACTTGTCTCCCACAACTTCACACCATGACAAATCTCAGCAACTTGTAATGCAGACATTTTCAAATGGACACCATTGCTCCCAATCAGTGTGAAGGGAATAACTTTACTTCTCTGATGCTGTTTACCTCCACCAAACGAACGAATAACGGTTTCTTCATCACCACTAGCTGGTAACCTCAACTGCTGTACAAGACGGGAAGATATGAAAGATCGTTCCGATCCATTGTCCACTAAAATAACGATTTCTTGCGTTCCCTTGGCATGCTGAATCCAAACTCGCATGGTTTGCAGAATGGACACATTTTTTGATCCCTTACATACAGATGAAGCTGCAGATGCTATCAAGGCAGACTGCGACTTGTTATTGCTGCTTGTGGTCACACTCTCTTCTGAAGTGTCACGTGTTTCTTGTTGCCCTCTTCCACTACTGACAGCCAGAGTAGTGGCTTGGTTCTCCCGTTTCTGACATAGCAATGTATGGTGCCTTACGGAGTTACAAATTCTGCATCGAATTCGTTGGTTGCAGGCTTTGGCAAGATGATTTTTCTTTAAACAGAGAAAACAACGACGAGATGTGGCTAACGCTGAACGACGTTCCTGGTTGCTAGTGTACTTCGTGCATGCCGTTGAAGTATGTGTGTTGGCTTCGTTACAAAAATAACAGTATGACTTAAACTCCTTGCGATTAGTGTCCTGACTAGCGACTTCTTCTGTAGTAAGTAAGGCTGAGGATGACTTGAAATTGAAATCTTTCTTGCGTGCAGCATCTGATGTAGGAACACCCTCCTTTAATTGTGCAGTGCTGTATGTAAGCTCGATGCCCTTTAATTCCTCTTTCACGAAGTCCACTAATACTGTCAAATCGTAAACTGCAAGACCTTTGTTTTTACGATGCCACTCACGCACTATAGGATTTGGTAGATTCCTCAAAAGAATAGGACATAACAACGATCCCATAGCTGTAACGTTTTGACCCAACACTTCTAGAGACCGAATGTGCTTCTGGAAATCTTCAATTAGTCGGCGAAGTTCCAACCCCGTGTCGATTCTTGTGACTTTCTTCATTTCCCACAACTGTCGAATGTGCTCGGATACTAACAATTGCTTGTCACCATACTTCTCCTTGAGTAATGTCCACGCAACATCGTAATTGGCAGCCGTTAATGACAATCCTGCAATCGTTAAACTTGCAGACTCCTTCAGTAAACCACGCAAATAATTCAGCTTGTCCACCTTTGCTAAATCTGGGTTTGAATCAATTCCAGCGGAAAAAGCATCAGAAAAACGTTCCCAGTCCGCTACTGTTCCATCGAACTTTGCAATTTGTAGCTTTGGCAACTTTGCGCTCTTGGTACCACCAGTTTGAACGTTTGCCGCTGGCCCACTCTTTAAGAATCGATTTGCTTGCACCTTCGAGTCAATAATCAAGTCATTGAATGCGTCATTGTTGGTAACTTCGGCGACCACATCAGCGGCCGAACTTGCAACTTCTAGCTGTTCGTTCACCAGCAACAACGCTGCCTCCTTCACCTTGATTTTCTCTAACAATGTCTCTACCAACAACTTGTCATTATTAGCTATTGCCTGAGTAACTTCATTAATTAGCTTGCTTAGAATAGGGCGACGAGCTGCCCGACTATTCTTTAACTGTGCAAGATCCATGACTTAAAGAACTGGAAAAGAACGACAAAACTACAACTACCAGTTTCAAAAGGAAAACAAGTTACAACCGAACCCAGATCGACCTTCCCCCTAATGGGGAAAGTCAATCGGATGCCGCAATAGCGACACTACCACTAAGAGGAGTGAGAAGGGACATCCTAGCACGACTACCACCAAACTGTCTTCCAGTCAAATTCTCAGCAAAACCAAAGGACACAAGATCAATTCTCCTTCAGTTCCCTCTACCATGGAACGATCCCCTTTTCCCCGTTCCCGGGTTTCGGCACCATGTCCGGAAACGGCAGTGAGAAAGCTATGAGACTGAATCAAGTTAGGTTAGGGTTTGGGTGGGGCTTACATACTAGGCAGCCTTCTACATAGGTTGCCCTGCGAGGTGTAGCGGTTATCTTGCTAACTAATACGGCAAGGCTACGTTATCCTCGGCTCTTACTCTACTTAGTTGCTAAGGAGGAATTAGGTTTGCAGTGGGGGCATACTCACACCAACCAAAGTCCAACCGAAATCGCTACTGTAAGAAAATCACATGTTAGTTACGCCCAACTTCTCAAACTCCATGCACTTACACCATGATGGAAACGTAAAGTCCTAGTGAGGCCCAAAATTAGCCCTAAATCCTTCGCCTAGTAGGCCCGCATTGTAGTCCTAAAAGTGTCCCTGGCCAAGAAGGGAAGCAGAAGGCAAAGTTGATGAGATGTTGCTGGTTTGAACCCAGCCGATGAAGTGAAGTTTATTTCTTCTTCAATTTAGCATTACAAAATTCAACAATGCTACATATGCACATTCTCGAGCTCATGCAGCACGAGTAATCAATAACTTTATAACGAGTAGACTTAATACATCATTATCACCCCTAACGAGGGGAATTTAACTAACTAACTACATGGTTAACGTCCATCGAGATACAAAACTTCCTGAATAAAGGCCAACTCCTATGTGGATCGACCCTACTGAATCTACTCTAGCATCCTAGGCCGCTCCTACAACAATGTATGTCTTACGCGCGGTCCGACATTCCAGTCGGATACTTTCTGGATTCCTTCTCGATTTTGGACGGTAAGCCAATTTCTTTCTTATTTAATAATTTATGATGAACAAACCGCGTACTTGTTAAATTATAGTCACAAAGGTCTAAAACTATCATAACCATAAAACTATCGTAACTATCGTAACTCTTATTAAGCAAATTGCTGTGAACTAAATTATCGTAACTTAACTAATGCACTCGCGATTATGGCTAAAATGTTGGAAACTTTATTTGGGCAAATAACTAACCTAAGAATCGCGACAGCATTTAAGCCTGAGTTTACCAATTGTCTAGGTTGCAAAATCAGCCTGGAACTTAATCCAGTTCTGGTAAGCTGTTAAGTTAGTATTTAACTAAATCATCCTCGTCGCCAATGTAACATATGTGTTACTACACATGTGGGTTCTAACTTAGCAAAGGCCCACACCTTCAAGGTGTGGTTGGACAGAGTAACGACTAGAGGAGTAGTTTAGAGCTAGGCAACAACTGGCAAGGCCAGCAAGCCCTTATATACTTTATTCAACAGACACCCTCTAGTGGGTGTGCATACAACTAAAGGAATAGAGGTAAGGCCACTTGAAGTGTACAACAAACTTAAGGTGTTAATGAAACTAGCTAACACTGGTTAGCTATACCTTAGCTCATACACCACACTAAGCCTAGCTGAAAATAAAATCATGATTACGAAGGCAAGATGTATTTTTTTAGTTCACTACCTATTTTAAAAAAAAGATACATAAGTTTTCGCTTTCGAAGAAGAAACTAAACACTATTTTTGAAAGCTGTTTTACAAAATAAAAGAACTGAAGATGTACAGGATTAAGCAAAAATTAAACAATAAAGTGACCGAAAACTCGCCAGTTTTAAACTTTTGTTTTGATTTTAGAGCAAATTTCTTCTTTTTTTTTTAAATCCAATTAGAAATTTTTATTGGTTGTTGTTTTAGTTGTGCGTAGCCTTTTTTGGTTAATTTCTTTTTAGCAGCAAACAATACTGCAGCTGAAACGCTACAGCGTTGCTGTGGAAGGACATCTGGCATCCAAGAACTGATTGCAGATGTTTACTCTTTTGGTTAGAAAATCACCAGAGTGGAAATTGCGGCTCCAGCAATTTTTTGTTCCAATGTTGAAGAATTCTGTACATGAAAATACAAAAAGACACAAATAGATAAAACCGTGAAATTATTTTTTCACACAAACAGCAACATACACTACATTTTTACCTAATTTTACAGGTGGACGTTTTTAAAATTAACAGAGCCGATTCTCTACACGAATAACTAAGGACAACACGTGTTAGCATTACTCGCTACAGTTTAAAAAGAACTTTCGTTAAGCTCACGGGCAACTAGATTACAACAAAAAAAAAAAAAAACGAAGTTGTAGCCACCTGGTAAATTAAACAAAAAACTACAAATTGATCTTGTCTGGAGCCTTTTGCCGTCTTTTTGAACGAGTTTGTGGATTATGAAGTTGCGCAGCAATATCAACCTATGCTGGTGGTAGCACAACTTTACGCTTGTTAGGATTTGATTTCGATTTTTTTGTTAGCACGACTTGGCTTCGGTGGAGATTGCTTAGCGGATGGTGACGTAACAACCGATGAAGGTTGTGACCTTTTTGCCTTCGATTTATCTACGGAAGAGGCACTGTTATTAGCCAAAGGTGATTGGTTATTTACGTTTGTAGACTACTCATCCACTTCGTGTGTGGGGGGTGATTTTGCTGGAGATTTCCTGCCACCTGGTGACTCGCGTAGCAAATTCACAGGTGATTTTCCAAGCCGATTGATTGGTGGAATTGAGCCTTCGGCAACAGAAATTGACTTTCTGGATTGGCCAAGAGATTTAAGAGCAGGAACTACGTCAGCGGAACTTGGCTTTTCACGTTGCTTACCGCCAAAAGACATGCGTTTTGAAATAGCGTGATGTTGCTGATTATTATTCACGACAGAATTACTGCTTTTCGCCGTCGGATTAAGTGCGTTTGGTGACTGTTATGGATATTCATGCTCAGCGGTATGTAATCTTAGTTGTTCGCAATGTTTGCGAATTTCATTAACATTAGTGTCAACGATAATATAGGATTGATTACTGCCTAACTGAGATATTATGCCTTTTGACCATAGCCTATCATTTGTAGTACCAAACATTATCGCCTATTTGATACAGTTTCAACTCCTGATGGTGGGTGCTCTGTACTTGTTGTAATTCTTTACGGCGAACGGCTGCAATAGGATCAGGGAACAATAAATCCAGCCTAGACTTTAATTCTCAGTTAAAGTATGATTTTCCGGGTGTTGCTTGCGTGGTAGCAGAGATAGTAATACGCGCTGATAACAAGTAGGAATTTATACTTTCTTGAATAGTAGATCCCTGTCGCCGCGTGGCCTTATAGACTTTCTTGAAATTTCGGACATAAATTTCTGCCAATCCATTGGCCCAGGATGCAAAACTTGCGTCCGTCATGTGCCTAATCCCATTGGATTTTACCAATTTTGGAATTCTGCGGACATAAATTGTGCAGCATTGTCCGTAAGCTGTCCATTAAACCATATTGAGCAATATGATTGTTTAACACGTCAATAACTCGTGCGGACGTTGTAGTCTTCAATTTATGCACAAAAGGAATTTTTGAATGTGCATCTACAAGTATAAAAAACATGTAATTGTCATCGGGCCGAGAAAATCCGCATGCATCCTATTATTAGGCTTGAGTGGATTTGCCCACGGGTGTTTTGGCCCAGCTGTTAGAGTATCTTTATACCTTTGACAATTTTGGAATGAATTAACTTTGTTTTCAATTTCAGAGTCAATCTTAGGCCACCAGACTTTTTACCTAGCTAAACTTTTCAAATTAACTATGCCTAAGTGAGCACTGTGTAGATCTTTCAAGATTTGTCTCCGCAAGGCCATCGGCACCAGGACTCCATACCCCCAATATAAGGTTTCGTTTGCGACCGAGATTTCAGCACGGCGTGTGAAGTACGGTAACAGATCGGGAATTTCGCATTTGTCAGGCCAGCCATGGTTCACGTAACGATTAACTTTTAAAACAGTTTTATCACGTTTACTTTCTAGGACGGAAACAGTTTCTAAAGCAAGAAATTGCTCTTCGCTTTTTCGAATTCCTCGGTATTTGGTAGAAGAAGTCGCGATAACGCATCTGCTGTTAAGTTAAGCTTTCCAGGAATGTGTTCAAATTCATAGTCGTACGCATTCAGCATTACTGCCCAACGCTGAACCCTGGCGGCTGCCATTTGCGGTATTCCTTTTTTAGGGCCAAAAATCCAAACTAAGGCCTTTTGGTCAGACTGTAGTCTGAATCGCTGACCATAAACGTATTCATGAAACCGCTTCACTCCCAAGCCACATTGAGAGCTTCCGGATCAAAATGAGAGTAGCCCATTTCTGCTTGAGTTAGCTTACGTGAAGCGAAAGCTATCGGTCACGATTCGCCATTTTTCATGACATGCATGAAGCACGCGCCGACCCCGTAAGGTGAGCCGTCACAAACGAGTTTGAGCTTTAATTTCGGATCGTGGTTTTAATGAACCAGAACTTTAGATTTAAGAAATAATTCTTTTACTTTACTCACGGCTCGGTCACATTCTGCCCCCCAAACCGACTTCGCACTTCGGCTTAACAAACGTGTAACCGGCGACAGAATATGAGCGAGATTTGGTAGATATTTTCAGTAATGGTTTACAAGACCCAAAAAGCTCTGTAGCTCTTGAATACATGTTGGGTTAGGAGCATTTGTGACTGCTTCGATAACTTCAGGGAGTGTATGCAGGCCTCAGCATTTATCATGTGGCCTAAATATTTTAATTTGGGACGCGACAGTTTGCACTTCTCGATCTTAAGTTTGGCTCCTGCATCTTGTAAAGCATTTAACAGTTTGTTTAACGATTCGTCATGCTCAACCCCCTTCCCGCTCACCAGGATATCATCGTAAAACGGGAGACATTTGTAAATTTTACTGGTGACTTGAGTCATTACCCTCTGGAAAATTCCAGGCGCTAGGCCCAGGGGTACGCGAAGCCATCTAAACAAACCCAGGGGTGTATTTATTGTTAAAGCTTCTGTGACTCTTCATCGAGTTTTATTTTCAGAAATGCATCCTTAAGATCGATAAGGGAAAAAGTGTCACTGCCTGCTAATTCACTAAATAATTCTGTGGCCGTGGGAAGCGGATAGTGGTCGACTTCCAGTTGAGGGTTCACGGTGGTCTTATAATCACCTATCACCCGTTTTTGGCCATCCGGTTTATGAACTATAATGATGGGCGTAGACCACTGAGAGGTTTCCACAGTCTCTAGAATTCCAAGGCCAACCAACCTACAAATTTCTTGGTTAACCTTTTCTGTGAATGCTAACGGAATTGGTCTTACACAACAGTACACAGGCTTTGCATCAGGTTTTTAATGAATTTTGGCTTTAAAATCCTTAAACTTGCCTATGCCTTCAGAAAATAGCTCAGGGAAACCCTTTACTATTTCGGAAGTGTCAACTGGTGTAATGTTAGTTTTTAATTTTCTTTACACTTTTCTTAGGTTTAACTTTTGTTTGTAGGTCATAAAATGGATGGTAGTCTACCATAAAAACAGAAAGCCAATCCTTTCCCATTAACGCAGGTGTATACAAGTTGGAAACTAAAGCATACAAGTATTCAATTAACTTCAACCTTCAGACTTACAGTGTAAATCGTGTTCTCAATTCCATCAGTGTATGAGTGTATCGAGTACAGACTGAGTTTTAAAGGACAGTCCGCAAAATATTTTTGATGCCACTCAATAGGTATAATGGATGCGTCTGCCCCGGAATCAAGTTCCATTTCTAGCTTGAGACCATTTAGGCAGACTGGCATATTCCATTTATGGATTTTCATAGAATTAACTATTACTATGATCTTATTGGTTTGAAGTGGAATTGAAATCTGGTCCACAGCCTGACTCAGTCCAAGAGTATTATTTTTCAGAACAAGATAGTCGTTGTCTGAATCGCTATCAGACCCGGAATCAAACTCTGAATTTTCGGCGACAACAACCTGGTCATTTTCACTGTCGCTGTCACTATCGTGTTCGAGTTTATTAATGCGTTTTTTATAGCTATATTTCTGTTTAGACTTTGGCCTAGCCTTAAAATTTGTGCTAGAATTTGCTTTAGAGTGGTCGAGTGGTTTTGAAGTTCTGTTTGAATGACTAGTTTTTCTGCACACGGCTTTTAAATGGCCGACAGTGTAGCGTCTGCCACAAGTATATTCGCGATATTTGCAGCATGTTTTCACGTGGCCAGACTTGACGCAGCAATAGCAAATAAAATCCTTATTGGATTTAGGCCTACTAGGCGTTTTGCTAGATTTTTTAGCTACATAATTAACAGCCCTTGTATGGCTTCTCAAAACGCTTTGGTCGGTTTCAGCAGATTCCAAGGATAAAGCTAAGGATGTTGTAGCCTTTAAATCCAGAGTCTGCTTCAACAACTCGCGTTGAATGACTTCAGATTGGATCCCCCCAATTAGGCGATCCCTAATCAATTCGCTATTAATATCTTTAATTTTAGCCAAGTCACAATGCTTAATCATAATCATAATTGCAGCTAAATAGTCCCCAATACTTTCATCTGATTTTTGCGACCTTCTGAAGAATTTAACACGCTCAGATACCACGGAAGGCACTGGCTCGATGTCATCTAAGACTTTTTTAACGAGTTCGTCAAAAGTTAAAGAGTCGGACAAATCAGGTGAAATTATATTCAAAATACTGTCAAACATTTTCTGGCCTACAGATGCCATTAGAAAATTTACTTGCTTGACTGCTGGTATTTCTTTAGCTTTAAAATAGTAACTGATTCGGTTGGAGTATTTCTCCCATGTATCGGACTCACAATCGATTCCGAAAATAAACCAGCGGTTTTAGACGAACCCATGTTGACGTCGTCTTCACTATCACTAGATTCAAAATTTAAAATTAAATTCGAATTAGCTTCCCTAACACTAGCGTTCACTACTGAATTATTTTCAGTTTCATTTTCACTGCTACACTTAGCAGCTTCAAGTGGTTTGCTACCGACACCTGTCTTTGGCACAAGCTTTACAAAATTAAATTTAATTAAACTTAATTACAACCATGTTTAACCTGCAAAAATTAAACTGGAGCACTCAAGAGTACCAGTCAACTATTTAAACACAGAAATAAATCAAGCTTGACTGTAGCCTTCCTAGTTTTGTAAATTAACTGCCTACAAGTTAAATTTAAAGGGACTAGGCTTTAAAAAAATGTTTTTACGTTCACCATTACTGCAACGTTTTACAAAAAACAACACTTCTGGCCTAAGTCTCAGCACAGACCAGATTTCACTAAGTTTAAGCATAAACCTACGGTGTTAAATTATACACCGGCACACACCAGCCCGAATATGGGCAATGGCACAATCGAATTTAACAGGGTTAATTTAGCAGCAAATTTTTCAGGCCTTCAGGTTTATAGTACGCTTGTGCGGACATGCCAGTGCGTCGCTCTAGAACACTGCCAAGGTAAAATTAACCGTAATAAATCCAATTGCCACTTCGGTTCTAGTTGTTAAGGTACTAAATTTAACTATTATCATTTTGTACCACAATTCACTATCACGACAAAATAACAGTTTTGAAAAGTTTAAACTCTGATAGGAATTCAGAGTACTAATTTTCATTGCCAAATGAAAATAATTTGCAACTTACCACAAATATGGAGCAGCCGTGTCAGTCTGGCTCAGCGGTAGCACCTTGGCCTTTGGTTCCAAAGGTCCTGGGTTCGATTCCCCGCTCAGGCAGTCTGACATATAAGTCCAAAAGGCAACGTAAATAGGTTTGCATCTGTATTTAATATGGAGCAGAGATGTGGTTGAAGACCTATCAGTTTACGCTTAAAAAATTTAAAAATTACCAATGGTTCCGGACTCGTCGCCGACTGTGATGTCCTCAGCATGTACACCTAAGCCCAGCGTGGGCACCAATGGTAAAGAAAGAACATGGACTACCAGAGTGTAGGCTACAGCTGATAAGACAGTTTTACTTCCTGTAAGAGGTAGTATTTATACAGGTGTATACAGGACAGGTGTATAGGTGTACAGGTGTACAAATGCTATATACAATAATGGGATAGCCTATTAAGCAGTTATAGGGTTATCTAGGTAGGGTTAACATAATGACATGAAATTGAAAGCGGCCATTGTGGAGCACACAAGTGACGACTCCACAAGATCACTGACGTAAGCACGCGGCCCACTGATCTCATACGTACGAACTGGATAACACGCTTGTATAGTCATGTTGGTATGCGAAATTAGCGTTGACTTGGGCTACTTGTTTGGACAATCGTTCATGAGTTTAATGCTTTGTACTTTTCTTTGGAGGGGAAAGGAGAAATATTTAAAACAAATTCTACTGTATGACATTTGTTTTTTTGTTGTCAGGGGAGCGGAGGGGGAATCAAATTCATAGAACTACTTTTGGGCAATGACTGTGCTATCTAGATATTTCATCCTTATCAGTCGTGCGATGTGGCAACGTCGTAGTTTGATAAATGAAATGTGCAAAACGCCGTAACTAAATGGTTTGGAGGCCTCGCGTATCATAAAACTGCCAAACGGTGCTGAATATTTTTAATGTTGATTCAGTTCACTAGTGTTCTAATTAAACTTTCAGTTTAAAATGAAACCAATAGAAGAATCGTAGTGGGCTCGTCTTTAATTGAGAGGTGTGCGCCGCCATGCAATCCATCGCAGTTAATGATCAAAAGATATAGAAATGCAAGCGACCACGGGTTTTATGGTTGCATATGTGTCGTGGAACCGCTACCAAGAAATCATTTGGATGTTAGGATTGTATTCTTAGGAGGGGTAATTATTCACACGCGTTAGACAATTAGTAGCCATATCGACCGCTGTATTCGCAAGGGAAAACTAATCGACTCTCACTATAATTGGTTTAAACAGATTTATTAGAATTGATAAGACTCTTATGCGAACGGTTTGTCTGTCTGTCTGTCTGTCTGTGTGTTCGCGCTATAACGTTTTAACGAATTATCGGATTTCTGTCAAATTTTGCACACATATTCTATGGCACATTTCTAGGTCTAAGTTCTAAAATGTGTCGAATCCGTTGGGAAAATCCTCCACAAGAAATAATCAAAGATTTTTGTTCGCAGCAAACGTACGAGGTTCGTTATTGTTTCTTCAGCCGACTGACGTCATCCATCCACGACCAATTACTGGGAACTATGTAGGCTTCATCAGCAGCTGATGTCACAACAAACCGACCAATGACTGGCAACTTGCTATTATTATTATACAGATCACTGACGTAAGCACGCGGCCCACTGATCTCATACGTACGAACTGGATAATACGCTTGTATAGTCATGTCGGCATGCGAAATTAGCGTAGACTTGGGCTACTTGTTTGGACAATCGTTCATGACTTTAATGCTTAGTACTTTTTTTTGGAGGGGGGGGGAAGGAGAAATATTTAAATCAACTTCTACTGTATGACATTTGTTTTTTTTTTGTTTTTTTTTTTGTCAGGGAAGGAGAGGAGGGAGCAAATTCATAAAACTACTTTTGGGCAATGATTGTGCTAGCTAGATATTTCATCCTTATCAGTCGTGCGACGTGGCAACGTCGCAGTCGGATAAACGAAATGTTCCATGGTTTGGAGGCCTCCCGTATCATAAAACTGCCAAACGGTGCTGAATATTTTAATGTTGATTCAGTTCACTAGTGTTCTAATTAAACTTACAGTTTAAAATGAAACCGTTAGAAGAATCGTAGTGGGCTCGTCTTTAATTGAGAGGTGTGCGCCGTCATGCCATCCATCGCAGTTGATCAAAAGCTAGAAATGCAAGCGACCACTGATTTTACGGTTGTATACGCATCGTGGAACCACAGCCAAGAAATCATTTGGGTGTTAGGATTGTATTCTTAGGAGGGGTAATTATTCACACGTGTTAGACAATTAGTAGCCATACCGATCGGTGTATTCGCAAGAGGAAACAAATCGACTCTCACTATAATTGGTTTAAACAGGTTTATTCTTACGCAATCCACGGCAACGTAATGTCTGCATATTTTGACCTTCGTTACAGTTCAGCTTTTAGTTCGTTTAGGTTTTTACAATTAATCTAAGGGACAGTGCTGATTGTCGAAGCCATCGTTGCTTCAAATCTTTGGTTGCAACGTAAAAGGAAACGAAATTTAAATTCCCTGGTTGCGAATTTCAAACATTCCCTCCCTTCCCTTTCCTTCTATGAATGGTGGACACTCGTCCTTTAACTTTTAGTTTTTCTTCATCCCTGATCCTTCCTCTTAAATTTCCACAATTTGAAAGATTTAGGCCGCATTGGGATTTATCCTCAACAACGTAATATATTAGAAGAACAAAAAACGGTTTCTCCGTTTAGAAAAAAAGCATTAGAGCTCATATCCCCATACTCACTCTTGGGAACGTACACGAATAAAAACGGATTAGAGTTCACTCGATCGCAACAAACTATAATTTGAACTCCAATTGCAGGGAATAAGGACTGTTTTTATTCACTGGTTATGTAAGTGGTGCAACTAAGGATTTGTACTGAGGGGGCCACATTAACCATTTAGCCCAATGGTGTGTAGGGAGGAACCAATAACAGTTTGGGGGTCTGAGGGACTGCTGTGAGCTGACGCATTTTTGCTATTTCTTGGCCTCTTTAAAGTGCCGTTGGAAACATTTTTACAAAATTAGTTTTGCAGACGGCATTACATACATAAAAAAATGGTATTGTACATCTTTCAGTTTTTCAGACTGGATACTTATATTTTATAAATAAAATACATCTTCAGGATAGTCAAGGTTTTTTTTAGCTATGCAGAAAGTGACTTGGCCAATTTGCCGAATAAGGGCGCGTTCACGCAAAAAGGCCTTCTCGCTCGCCGAAAGCTATTTGCTAGTCAACCGTTATTTATTTACGATTAGTTTCCCGTTGCTACTAAATGAATGCTGCAATAGATAACAAATTGTATGTATTTAAATAACAACACGGATAACGAACAAAGTGCTATAGTAATTTTAAACATTGCTACAAGATTGTTGTCATTTCACGCTATTTCCAAAATTTGATTTTCTCCCTCAAAGAACAGCTTCTAGCACTGATCAGACGTCGGTAGAGTAAATAGCTTCTCGCAGCGAGAATTCAAAATCCAACATGGCGTCCATTTCTTTACTTTACTTTACTTTACTTTATTTCAATATGCGCTACAGCACCGTACAGGCTATGTAGCAAAGTTATATGTTATACTGTGCACACTAGTAAATAAATAACAGAAAAGAAAAATATACATTTGAGAAAACAAATTTCATTGCTATATAATTCAAAAATATAAATGAACACACGTTACCATATGAGTCACCAGAGTGGTGGCACTGTAATTTCTTTTAGTAATTTAAACTATGCAATAAGAAACAGTAACAGGAATAATAATTCTACCTATTTACAACAATAACAATAAACTATGCTCAACATCAAGTTTAAGAAATATTTCACATCGAAGACAAACCATCGAATGCCGGCATACAAAAAACAGTTCGTCGTCTTGTACTGCAGTAAAAATGTTTTTCTTGTTGTGATAAATTGACGCTCAAATGTTGCGAGCATCGTACGTCGTGTCACGAGGCACAAGAAGAAGATTTGCGTCTGCGTCGTTGCCATGGTTACTAATACGCATAGATAACTCGAAAGCCGCAAAGCCGGTAAAGGCGAGAAGCAGCCAGCAAATTTAGTATTGATAAAGTAAAAGCTAGTGAGCGAGAAAACTGTCGTTGCGTAAGCGAGCCCTAAGCCTTCAAAATCTTACAGAGGGGGCTAATCGCCTTCTGCTCCCCCTGCCCCCGCCTCTCCTCACACTAGCTACGCCACTGGGTTATGTCAGAAAGTGAACGCAGTTTCTGTTTGAAATGTTTAACCTTTTAAGTGCTATGCTCGAGCAAACTCGAGCCAAACACAAGCCCAGGTTTAAGTATTAAAAACAGAGTCCAACTATGCGCGAGAGGGCAACAATGGAGAAATGACAACAATACTAGGTTCCCTTAACAAACCATCTCTAGAAACGGCCGCGGCCGAGTTGGTAGAGGCGTGTGCCTCTTTCGTTAAAGAGCTCCTTCATGTTGCTAGTTCGAGCTTATCCAGGTTACCCCTACTTTTGTGGAGATATACAATTAACTTAGCACTTAAAGGGTTAATGTTTGTGTGTACGAGTGTATGTTTGTGAGTGCTCAATTTTTATATTTGTGTTTGTTGTTTTATATTTTAAATCTATTTCCCGTGAGCGGCTACATGTGCATTTTGTGTTCATTTATAATTTGTGAAATAAGCAGAGCCCTAGTTAAGGCATTTTTTTTTGCCTGTGTTTGTGTTTGATGGTTTCTGTTTTAGTTCTAGTTCGTGTGAGTAACTACGTGTTCATATTCTGTACGTATTTTTCATCTTTCAGTTTTGTAGGTTTGCTGTTTATGGCGTCTGTTTTTTATGGGTTTAGGTTTTCGTTCTGTTTCATGTACGTGTATATATTGCAATTTGTGTGTGTGTTTTTTTCCTGTGAAGTATCCAACCATTTTGTTTGTTTGATTTGTGATGTAGTTAGGTATATCCGTGTGCAGGGATACTGGTATGTCACAATCATTGTTCCGTGGAATTGGAGTTCAAATTATAGTTCGTTGCATTCGAGAGAACTCTAATCCGTTTTTATTCATGTACCTTCCTAGCTTTGGGTATGGGGATACGAGCTCTAATGCTTCTTTTCTAAACGGCGAAGCCTTTTTTTGTTCAGTTAATTTGTTGGCTTTTTTGCTTCCTTTTTTTTGTAATTGCTATACTGTCTGATCTATCGTGTCTATGGTACGTCCGCTGTCCATACGAGAAACGGAAAATTAGAAATGCGTATTTATGTTTTGGTTCTACCCAAGGTTTGTCCCATGTTTATTATTAGATGGCAGTACACTAGAGTGTGTCTAGATTTAGCCTGTTTCATCTCTATAGGTAGTTGACTGTGCATTATTGTTAGCAGATGCTGTACAGGTGGTTCTCTTCCGAGCTTTTTGCATATTGCTTTTCCATTGGTTGTTGATTTTGCTGGTGCCACTGACGTCACAATGCAGCTCGACAGCTTACGAACATGCACAAGCCAAACCAAACTGGAGCCAGTGACGATACATGAAATATTGGCGGGAAAACGACTAATGAGCTGGGGAAAGACTAACCTTCCTGTATACTATCGTTCTACTCGACCTTGAGGCAGTATCAATTGAATTGAATTGAATTTTATTAGAGCTGTGGCCCTTAGCCAAGCGCTCTGAAGAAACTACAAAACCTAACAAACAGACTAACAAAACAAAGCAACAATAAATCTACAATAACAACAACAACCAACAACTGCATCAACACTTACATGCACTTACACTTAACCTAATTAGTACTGCATCCCTGTTACGACACCAGAACATGAAAATTACTACTGCCTAGTCATATCCTACGATTCGTCAATTCACAAAACTTGGCCACGGCACGCAGTCGAAGAAGCGACCCAGGTGCGTGAGGAGGCGTCCCAAGGGTCTGCTGTAGATCGTCCTGAACAGCAAACCGCTGCAGGTACTTGTGGCGTAGGAACTGCCAGTGAGGGCAAACAAAAAGGAAATGCTGTACCGTCTCCTCTGCTCAAGTCGGCAGTATCAAGGCGACAACAGCAACAATGGAGGCAACAACGAAGGCAACAATGAAGGCAATAATTGCGCCTATGGCCAAGACGGAAGATGGTGTGGTCAGCGATGGATTGTACCATAGGAGAACTGACGCAGTAGGAAATGGATAGTTGAAGTCGAAGCCATCTTGTGTAGAAGCAGTGACGTTGCATACAGGGCATGGTATGGAGAATGCAGGGGAGGACTTAACGGATGTTTAAGCTACTCCAGAAGATGCCCCTAGAGACTTGGCCTAGATAAAGAGACTTTAAAGGGGTGGTCTGTCAAACGTATCAATGGTGCGGTCGTTAGTCATATTGGCAGACCAGGCGGATCGCCCCTACTTCCTACAAGATGTGAGGGATGATCTAGCCCCAGTGATTGATCTCCGACGTGAGACTGGTATGGGGTGGATAAGGGCAAACAAAGCCTTTCAACTCCAACTCGGCGACAGAGAGCCCAAGATGCAGGTGAAAGGGGCGGGCAGTCTGTTAATTGCCAGTCATCCAGCAGCAGTCCATGACCTCCACGACCGCTCTTAAAATTCAAGATACATTGGCTGCCTCTGGATGTGCAGGACACGGACATAAAGTCAGCATTGGCCGTCTCTGAATGTGGCATGGATGATCAGCAGTCAAGACGTCCAAGTGTTCCGGCATTGTCAAGTGATAAGGGTGCGCTGGTCGGCATATCCAGTGTAGCTGCAAATGGGATTGGTGTTTTTCTGCGTGAGAGCAGTTGTTGAGCTGGTATAGTATTTCTACAGCGGCTAGTGATATGGTGCCAATCGTCAGTGCATCCAGTGTGTCTGACATGTGTAACCATACCATGGAAGGGTAACCCGAGCTGTTGTTCCTGTGAATAGTATGATTGGTGTTCTGTGTATCCTAACCTAACTATTTTTCCTTTCCTTCACGCTCTGTAAATGGAATGTTAGGGGAGTGGAAATCAAGGGAGAGGATCTCGAGGTGCTGGTTAACAGAGTACAAATTTTGGGGTTGGTCAAACCAAACTTCCTACTGGTGTTGTTCCAAATTTGAAAGGCTTTGTTGGTTTTGCAGGTCTCGGTGACTTGGGGGGTGAGGGTTTATGTGAAAGACTGGGTCCCGTTTCTGGTAGCACTTTTTCCCCTGTGCAGAGGAGTGGATGCTTGTGGTTTAGAGTGGGGTGGGGTATTGGCTGGTTGACCATCGGGGTAGTTCATATGCAGCATATGTTATCATATGCAGCAGGAGTGGGTGGGGTGGGTTGAGTCGCTCCCTGGTTCCTTGGTCCTGGGAGGAGACTTCAACGCACATCACTCTCTCTGGGTAGTGGTCGCTGTGATGCCCGGGGTGACGCAATCACTGATTTGCTGGATTGGTTAGGACTTTCGGTGTTGTAGAACAGCACCCCGATCTTTGTTAGGAAATATGGGGCACTGGTGCAGGAATCAGTTCTAGATATGTTTCTGTGTACAGCTAACCTGGCAACCAGTTTATCTTTTGAGGTTTCGTCAGATCTTCGAGGGAGCGATCACTTCCCCATTGCTCTCTCCTGGAACTGCAGAACGCTCGTCCGCCCAATGGTTGGCCCTGTGGTCAGCCTAGTAGTTACCTCTGGTTACTTTACGCCATGGGTCGAGAAGTGGATTAAGAAGAGGAACAGGGGTAGGGGGTCTGCCGCACATAGGAAGGTAATGTGGCATGGTGGACTCATGTTTGTACTATGGCGGTCAGAGATGGCATCGTGCTTGTCAGAGTTTTCGGCGGCACCAATCCGACCAGCAGTGGTATAAATTTGTTGGTGTCGTGCATGAAACCAGGTTCCTTCTCTGATGTGAAAGGATGCAGTTCGATGTTAGGCTTTATGAGCAGGTGTCTTGAGGCCTTTCTCTCTCGCGAGTCTGGACCTTGGTTCGTCCTCAGGACGTGAGGTCTATTGTAACGTGGGTAATTGGGGGAGTTGGTGGGGTTTTCAGTGGTCCTCGCATGACCGAGGCCTTCAACGCTAACTTTCCGGAAGTGTATGGTGCTCAGAGGGGCCCTCCTCCCCCGCCAACGTGCCCACAACAGACGGGGCCTGATTTGCTCCTCACTGTGGGCGAACTTTCTGCAGCTCTAGACTCAAAGCTCTGCAGGGCTTGATGCGGTCTCGTACGGTGACTTTCAGAGTTTGGACGCTCTTGGACGTGCTCCCTTGCTTGCCGCATATCAGAGTCAGTACAATGGGGCCCCTCTGCCGCACTCGTGGCTTTTCTCAATTCTCGCTCCCATGCTTGGCAAGGGCAAACCTCGATCTGCCGTCACCAATTACCGGTCAATTGTGGCGCTTTCATGCGCGCGTAAAGTCTACGAGAGAAAGCTCATTAATAGGCTGGTCTGGCAGGTTAAAGGCTCAGGCAAGCTTTTTGGTGCGCAGTTTGGCTTTCGCAAGAACCTGGGGGAGGGGGGGGGGGGCAGAATGCTATGCTCTACCTGGAGTTAGGTATTCGAGAGGCCTGGGTTAGTGGTAGGTTTGCAGTGGCTGTCTTCTTAGACATTAGAGCTGCCTACGACATGGTGGACATACCGTGGGTAGATTATTCTCTGGATAGAATGGGGGGGGGGGGGGCAGGAAGCTCAGGGCCACTGTTCTAGCTTCGCTTGTCATGAGTAGTTTTGCCACCAGGGTGGGAGGAGCTTGGTCTCTGTGTGGTCTATGAGAGGGGACTCCCGCAGGGGAATTGCCTAACCCTGGCGCTGTTCGCTATTGCGAATAGTGATGTACATGAGCGCCCAAGTTAATGTTGTGGCATATGCTGATGATATCGCGGTGTGGCTCATTGAGGAGGATCCACCGGCAGTTTCTGGCCATTCCTGAAGCTGGTGTCACCAGGGAATCTCGAGCCCTGGCAGATAGGGGCCTCCAACTTTCCTCCACTAAAACAGAGATGATGATCTTCCTGTGTGTCCAGGCTCTGGAGGGCACACTCATGGTGAACGGTGTTCAGGTTCGGTCAAAACCCAAGGTCCGCTACCTTAGATTCTGGCTGGATCCGCAGCTCTTGTGGCCATACGATGTAGCTGCTGTGAGGGAAAGTATCTCTACTAGGACTAATATCCTTAAGTCGGTTGCTAGTAACAAGTCAGTCGTGAGGCCTGGAACACTTGTGCCCCTTTACAAGTTGTACATCGGCTCTTGTGCAGACTACCATGTCCCTGTCCTGCTTAGTTTGAGGCCAGCTGTCAACGGGGTGCAAATTGCGCTGAATCAGTGCCTCCGAATTGTTTGAACACAATTCGGAGGTATGAAACACATGATCACAAAAATTGTCCCCCTTCCCGTCCAAATCGTATAGTGAACGGCACACAGTAGCCTCATGGCCGAAATTCGGGGGGGGGGGGGGGCACCAACTGAAAAGTCACTCTCGGTCGGGGAAATGCATCCCAATCTGGGGATACTTAAAAAAAAAGCGAAAAAGCTCTTTTAAAATCTCCCCCCCCCCCCCCCATAAATTCATAGATCCACCCATGCTGGTGTTATTCATAAAAAGAAAACTGTAAAAATGTGTACAAATACTAGGAAACAGGCTTTGGGCCTATTGTAGGCAGAGCGACTGGATCTTTATTTCAAACTTATATTTAGTTTTTATTTTTATGACGATACCACATTTGTTAATGCCCCTTAAAAATCTGGGTGCAATACTTAATTGGCTAAGTTGGGCTGTTTGCCTTTTTGTGTGACGTACTGCTGCTCTTTGCTGGCCTTTTTCTTATTTTACCATTTTTTTTTTAATATAGGCCTATACGTGTCAAATTTATGTTAACAAGCTTTCGTTTGCTCAAGCATTTAGTTTTTGTTTAGTTATTTGTAGCCTCTTTTCACAGCCAACACTAAAAATGATGGTCATCCCCGCGAGTAAAAATAAAACAGCACGTTTGGCCACCGCTGTTTGAGCTGCCGCTGGCAATAATTCTTACATTGTTTCCAGAAACTGCTTTGCAAAATGGAGTTCGCATATTCAAATATTAATAACAAAGCGTTTAACTGCAAGCCAAACAATCATCAGTACAATAGTTTTTAACAATAGTCAGAAGATTCAAAAGGTTCACAATACTGCTTTGATATAAGACTTGACACCGCCACCAACGATTGTTGAGCCACAGACCTCTATCACGCACTGCAACATCGATCTCTATTATATTAATAAACAAAAACGGAACGTTAAATGTTTAGAGTGAGGGTCTAAAAGTCAAAACCTAGAAGGAACACGGACAAGCTTTGACAGTCAGGGTCTAGGTGTAAAATTTTGTAAGAGGCTGGTAAGCATTAGACCCTTACTACCCGGTGGTTAGCTTATAGTTCTACTCTATTCGGACAGAAAGTGTGTATGAACGATTGTAGCAGATTTTCTTTGTTCTTAGAATATTGTTATGGAACTTTAAGAACATAATTTTCTTGTGAAGTTTGGCATTTTGTGTCTTTTGATGCTTTAGAATTTTTTTTATTATATTTCGTAGATTTATGGCAGAGGGTAACCAGTAATGCTCTCTGCTGCGAATACCCTGCAATGTTACTAAATCGAAAAATAATTTTCAACATACAGTAAAGCAGTAAACCTATACCATACTACCACTGGATCATCACGTGGGAGGATTTCCAGTTTTTCGTGAAAATGTTTTTATTTCTGACCACCGGGTAGTAAGGGTCTAATGCTTACCAGCCTCTTACAAAATTTTACACCTAGACCCTGACTGTCAAAGCTTGTCTGTGTTCCTTCTAGGTTTTGACTTTTAGACCCTTACTCTAAACATTTAACGTTCCGTTTTTGTTTATTAATTCGTGTTACTTTTAGAATTGCAGCTAAACTGTAAAACTGAGAGTTTAACACAGAGACCCAAGGCTGACTCTTACTAACACTGGCTAGTGTTAACAATAGCCAGTGCTAGCCAGTGTTAACAATAGAAACAAATCCTTTAATCTTCAGTCTTGCAGCTGGCGTTTGCTAATTAGCATTGTTGCATAATAACAATGTTTAAAACAATGTAAAACAATCAATCTGGTCTTTTAGAGCTCCATAACCCCTGAACCACTTGACCAATTAGAAAATGCCCTATGGAAAGGGCATATCTACAGAGCAATACCTGTAAAATGAGCTAAGAACCGACTTCATAGGACAAATGGTTTGACTTGTAGAGAGGACAGACGAAAGGTACATCCCCAGAACAAGACCAAGAACAAGACCAAGAACAAGACCAAGACCAAGAACAAGAAGTTGTCTATTTGGCACCTCTCTGTATCTCGGGTTTGGCTTGCCCGAATTTCACAATTTTTGGACTGCAGACAGGCCTTGACTAGTCAAGGCTAGATTCCAAATTTGGTTTAAAAATGTTTACTTTTGACGGAGTTACAAGCTCTCAAAGTTGAAAGTCTAACACAGAGATCCTAGGTCGACCCTTACTAACACTGGCTATCGCCAGTGTTAATAATTTAAAAGAAATAACCATCACAATTTAGGTTAAAAATGTATTAGTTTTTAGACCTAGTTTTAGGTTTTAGGCCTAATTTTTAGCATTTACGCCTAATTTTTATCTTAATTTCGTAAGTAGCAGCTTACAACAGTGGTTCGAGATTTGGCCTAATCATTCATGCGATGCAACACAGTTTTTGGTTTTGAGGCTTCGCGTTACCGTGGCAACTACGGAATCCATAAACTGAGAGAGGCAGACATTCGTGTTTTGCTTTCGTGTTTCGTCTGCTGTCAACTATGCTTTTATAATACCGCTTGGCCTTGATACGACGATTTCAGGTTTCATATTCAGGATTCCAATCTCTAGTTTCGTTGCCATGTTGAATTGAATAATCTCCAAGCATTCTTTTTTTCAAATGAAACTAACGTGTGTCGTTAATGGAATCCTTTTGTTTTTTATGGTTGTGTTTCTTCCTGTAGTGGTTAAATGCAACGGTCAAATGATAATATTTCATTGAGTTACGTCGAAAGAGATTATTAGCTAGAAAGAAGCAACCAAAATTTAATTTGCCGTGTATTTTAAAATTCACTTGACTACCATTAGCATGGTGTACGCTTCGTCGGAATTCCTTAACTATTCAGGATTCCAAATTTACAATGGTGAGTGTTAGAAATAAATTCGAAAATTTTAAAAATTCTACAGTAATAGTTGTTTGATTTACAGCAAATTTTGGCTCAGCAATACTAATTAGAGTATGAAACGTTGTACCAAATTTCATTCCAATCCGCTCTTTCGTTTGGGCTCCACCCAGACTAAAAATGTGCAACCAACGGACGGACCAACATTTTGCAATTTGGTGTCCGTTATAGGCTACGCTTCGCTCGCTCGCTCTGCCAATTAGTATAGGCACTTTTGACGGAAATAATTATTAGAAAACTGATTCCTTCTGAAAAACGTTCTTTAGATCTGTACTTCCCCGAAAAATCCCAATAAATCCGACATGGGCAACACTCTAAATTTTTAATAAATGGCCGCCATCTCGCATTTGTACAAAAACATTATAATTCAGCGGTGGAGAATAATAGGAACCTGCTGTTTTGCGCTAAAATTCAAGGTTTGTTTAGTATGATCGATTATAGGTCCCCCTGTACTTCCCCAGAAAATCCCCAAAAAAACCTGCATGGGGACCATACTTATATTTTGAATAAACGGACGCCATTTTGGATTTTTCCAAAAATGCCATAACTCAAGAATGGGCTATCACTGGGAGCTGCTGTTGGTGCGAAACGTTTTTGTTTTGAAAGAAGAACTCATTACTGCAATAAAAGGTCAAAATAGAGAGTTGATATAATTTTATTTGCTAATTATTGCATAAAACAGGTTTGATAACATACAAAATCAGCATTTTTTAACTAAAGAATTGTAAACACGTATACATAATCAGGTAGTGTTCAAATTGTCTGACAAATTTGCTGTCTTTCATTAAACTCGTCTTCGTTTTGCATAATCTCCTCTGGTGGAGGCTCTGGTACGTTTGGCTTTGACATGATCCAAGGTTTCAGTTGCCTTAGATATCGTCTTCATCCTCAGAATCCGCACCGTTACTTTGGTGAATCCGCACTGCACTGTTACCTCTCTAATTACCCTATATGGACATACTTGGCTCTTTTTAAAGGTATATATATATATATTCATATCAATAATGCTAATCACAATTGCATATTGGGACCGTGCTACGTCTGTTGAAATGTGTCGTAATGGCGTAGCAGCGAAAGAACTTGGTGATTTTTGATTTAATGCCCTTACATCTATCTAATACTGAGATGGACATACTTAGGCTCTACTGAAAGGTGGCGATGTATTCTTTCCAGCAACGCTAATTACGACTGTATATCTTAAATATGGACCATCCTACGTCCATTGAAAGGTGTTGTAATGGCTAAGGCTAAAGAGTATGGGGATTTTCGATTTCAAGGTGCTCCTATGAGTTATCTAATTACCCTAAATGTATTCTTTCCAACAATGCTAATCACAGTTGTATATCGTAAATAGATACTGTCCTACGTCCATTGAAAGATCTTGTATAATGGCATAGTGCCGAAAGAGCATGGTGCTTTTCGATTTCAGATTGCTCCTATGCGCTATCTAATTTTCCTATATGGATGCACTTAGGCTCTTCTGAAAGGTGGTGATGTATTTTTTTCCGCAATGCTAATTATAATCGTGATCTTAGTTGTATAGCTCATAAGAGCGCCTTGGAATCGAAAATCACTGTACTCTAGTCGCACACTATGCCATTACGATAACACCTTTCAACAGATGTAGGACGGTCTCTATTTAATATACATAATTGTAATTAGCATTGCTGGAAAGAATACATCACCACCTTTCAGAAGAGCCTAAGTATGACAATCTAGGAAAATTAGATACCTCATACAAGCACTTTCAAATCGAAAATCACCAAACTCTTTCACCGCTGCACCATTATGACAACACCTTTCAGTGGGCATAGCACAGTCCCTATTTAAGATACACAATTTTGATTAGCATTGTTGGAAAGAATACGTCACCACCTTTCAGAAGAGCCAAAGTATGTCCATCTAGGGTAATTAGGTAGCTCTTAAGATCACTTTGAAATCTAAAATCACAATACGCTTTCGCCGCAATGCCATTACAACACTTTTCAACGCACGTAGGACAGTCCCTATTTAAAATACACAATTGTGATTACTTTGTTGGAAAGAATACATCAGCACCTTTCTGAAAAGCTTATGTCCATCTAGGGAAATTATAGAGGTAACATCAATGGTGCGGATTCCGAGGATGAAGACGATATCTGAGGCAACTGATACCGAGGATCATGTCAAAGCCAAACGTACCAGCGCCTCCACCAGAGGAGATTATGCAAAACGAAGACAAGTTTAATGAAAGAAAACAAATCAGTCAGACATATTGAACACTACCTGTTTACGTACACGTGTTTGCCATTTTTTAGTTTAAAAAATGCTGATCTTGTATGTTATCAAACCTGTTTTATGCTATAATATGTTAATAAAATTATATGAACTCTTTAGCTTAAACTTTTTATTACAGTAATGAGTAGTTCTTCCAAAACAGCAACGTTTGAAACCAACAGCAGCTCCCTATGATTGGCCATTGCTCCCTGATGGCTTCAGTGATTTGCAGCTGTCGTCTATGTCTGATTTTATTAACTCCGAGGTCAGTCGTGACACAACGATTGTTCTTGGAGATATTAACCTCTCAACCGTAGATTGGTCACTGGTGACAGCCAATAGTCATCACCACCAGACTTGCTGGACATGGCCTTACACAGCTCGTTAGGGAACCGACTCGAGGCGACAACATATGGATATTGTTTTAAAGATGATCACCGGATCATTTTTGACGTTAACATCGGCCCTCATCTTGGTTTAAGCGACCATTGCATCGTAAATTTCCACTTGAATGGTTCAGCAAATTCCACAGTTCTGAATCACGGCTCTGCCAAAATCAATTATTCGGCATTGAGGGCACCGCTTTTGGAGGAGGATTGGTCAAACACACTGGCTGAATCCGTTTCGGTTGAGGTCGCCTGGAATAATTTTTGTTCTAGTCTTAAAGATAAGATGGTTCAGTGTTGTTTTACTAGACGCAATCGAAAGTTAAAATCTCTCAACTTACCAACTGAAATTCTTAAACTTGGAAGGAAGAAGTTACCACTGTGGTGGCGGTATAAACGGAACCGCTCACTTCTTAATCGTTTTGCTTACAATGAGTGCAGGTTGCAGTACTCCAAGGCTTTACTCGAAAATCTTAAAGCAAGAGAACGATCTGTACTTTCTGATGGGAGCGATGGTTCCCTATATCGTTTGTATCGTGAAAGAACGAATACTTCCAGATCTATCCCAACAATGATGGCAATTTTTTCACTGACCCACTTTGTGAAGCAACGACCTTTGCCGGAAGTAATTTTTCCCGTTAGGGTGGTCCCAGTGTGGAATACTTTATCTGAGAGCATCGTTGCGGCTGCTTCCGTCAACAGCTTCAGACAACATCTTGACGAGTTTAACTTTGCCAAATTTTTGAAAAGAACCATTTATGTTGTCGCCTGCTAGTTGGGTGGTGATTGTTGGACTTGTGTATGCCCAATATTGCCCGCTTGTTCATGATCATGTCTCTCCTGGTGACCATGGCTTTTTTATTATGATGAACTTTTTTATTTTTATTTTATCTTGATTATGATTGACAATTGGTTTAGGCCTGGCTTTAAACCGCACTCACTCGTCCCTCACGTTTGGCGATGCCATCGGGCACAGTGTGTCCCTGGTAGGTCTAACCTTGGTGGTAAGGCATTCGTGATCCCAACCCTATCCATCAACCCTTCCTTTACAGCCGGGCAACCGTCTTCGTTTTAAAAACTTTTAAACTTTACAATTTTTAATTTTTGTTTTAACTTTGGATGGCAGTTAGTGACCACCAGGTCCTTACCATTTCGGTTACGTTTGCAAAAAACCTATATATTATTATAGCTTTTTATTAAAAAATCGAAGATGGCGACCATTAATTAAAAATTTATGTGTTTTCCCTATGCAGGATTTTTGGAATTTTCTGGGGAAGTGTGGGGGACCTATAGTTGACTACACCACACAAACCATGTATTTTAGCACAAAACAGCAGCTCCATATGATTGTCCATCGCTGAGTTATGATGTTTTTGGAAAAAATGCAAAATGGCGGCCATGTAATTTCAAGGGTTCACTGCAGACTTGTTAAATTCAAACTTCTTCACTTCCTCTTTAGACATAACGCAATTTACAAAAATAAACATTTAACAATCCGCACATGAATCAAGAAATTGTCCAACAAGACAGTTCGTGCATAGAGTTCTGTCCTTGTTGCGTGCTTGTTGGGAAAGACTTCCTTTCGCGCCAAACCATCTTCATTATAAGGGCTCGTTCCCGCCAAAATATGGAAACACTTTCGGTTAAAAGGAACGCACGTGTCTCGTACATGGAAAATGTAGCCAAAGACCCGGCATTCCAAACTTGGCAAATGTTTCCGTCATCGTTTGAGTAGAACAACGTGATTAGCCCTAATTACAGTCATTAGGTAATTACAGTCAAGTCAGCAAGCAAGAGATGGCAACTTTACACCTCCAACCCAACGCTGTGATTCGTCCACAACAAATCACGGTAAGTGCAGGCGACTAGTGATGCATATCACCAGGAACGATGTACCGAAGGCAAAGATCGATTTGCAACCCAATGAGCACAAAACCATCACTGCACTTTGGCTGCACTGCACACACATCAACACTGCACAACACATTTTGCACACTTCCACCACTGCACACCGCTGCACTCTTCTGCACATTGCTACACACCACTGCATTCCACAATACCACTCCACATCCACAACACGGCAACAGGACCGTCTCAATACCAAACGGATCCACTGACACACCAAATACGACACACCAATTTTACACTCTGCAGCACTCATGAAACTCTCTCTTTAATGAGCAATCCAGCCACTTATGCTTACAACACACCACAAGAAAGCTTTCAAAAAAACTTTCTTTTCGCACCATCACTTCTCTTGCCACCCTAAATACACCATACCACAAAATACCACGCACAACAATCCACCTCCCTGGATTCAACTCAAAAGTACTGTTCACCACTACAGAAAACACATTTTTGCCATGGCAAACCCCCCTGCACTCAGCATTAGGGCGTTTGTCCCCCTTTCCCCAGCAAAAAAGTAAACATGCAACACATATCCAAACAATGCTAACAATAACACTGTAAACCTTGCATGTCAACAACAACAACAAGAAGTCTTCGTCAGACACAGAATTCAACAACACCTTGGGAAAAGCAAGCACACACTGCAGCTTGTGAAAAGCTTTCCCGCAACTGTTGCCCCCTCCCACTTTGTCTGGTGCCCCTTTGTTCACACTGACAGCCAAAGGCAATACCAACTTTGCATAGTTATTTAACATGTGCAAGCCATCCCCAGTCAATCCTAACCTAGACTTGACTTTTTTTTTCGTGTTTATAACCCGTAAAGCAGAATTTGCTTCCACTTTCACCCCAACTAGGCACCTACACATTTCTTTTACCCTTGCAGACAGAGGGCCACTAATAGCTTCCTCGTTCACTTGTCTGCTCATGACATTCCCAGGTTTCCCTCCTGAATCCCACACCTGAGATCACCTGTACAACTTTTTACCATTCACTCCATCCTCTCCTTCCACTCCCATGACCTTTAATCCAACCTCATTACTACTAGTAACCTGTGCAATCTCATCTTTCCATCTTTCCCTCATTACATCTGCGATTTCCCTCTTTAACCTCACCTTTCTTCCATAAACTAACTCCGCTGAAGTAAAGTTTGCCGTCTCACAAAAAATAGACGTACTTGCAAACTTAGCTGGTGCTAAAACTCCATTCTCTTTGTCAGGATTCTCCAAATCCAAAGCCCTGCTCCAGTCTTCCCTCGTTCTGTGCAACCTTTCTACAGCCTGAGACTGCGAATGATAAGGCTTACCATTTACAAGGCCGATTTCACACTCTTTCAAGAAACATGAAGACCGTTCAGAAACAAACGGTTTTCCAAGAATCGATTGGAGTTCCACAGAGAACCCAACCCTTGAACAAATCGCTAAGCTTTCATTTACTACCGTGTGTGAGTTAGCCTCCCTGACAGCCACTGCTTCAGGATACTTAGTCACCCTATCACAAACCTTTAAGACATGCGTATTTCCGTCAGACGTCACTTTGAAAGGCTTTACGAAATCCATATCCACCTTAATGAAAGGCTCTGCCACAACCGGAACTAAAATCATTTCGTCCTCTCCCTTCCTCACACCTTTCCTATATTTCTTACAGATTTCACACCACTCTATCCAATTTTTGAATTGTGCACACATTCTTGGCCCATGCAATACTTCTTGCAACCTGGCAATGGACGTTTCCGTGGCCATGTGGCCAAAATAGGCATTAACATGTGCCCTCCTTACCAGTTGCTCCGTAAGCATTTTAGGTACCACTACCTGATCACCCAATTTGGTGCCATTTGCTGCCACCCAAGTAGTTAAGGGTACTAATTTAGCACGTTAGTATGGGATTGTGTACGGTTCCTAACAGAAAACAATACTAAACGTAGGTACTGCAACCCCGCTATGCCCGGTACAAGGAAGAACGCCAGAAGGATGGTAAATTCAGGGTTTATTCCAGGGCCACGCGGTCTGTCCTCAGGAGATGTTGTCCAATGGTTCAAGGATGCTCTGATCAGGGCTACTAGCAGAGTGGCACACTTCAGGAAGAGTTCTTAGCTGGTTAGGGACTAGCTCCCAGAGTGAGGCTGTAAGGGGCTGCAAGGCCTTAAGTACCTAGAGCTGCAGCCAGTACCTGCCACTGGTGGTGCAAGGTACTTCCTGTACTATATCCTGGTATCCCATGATCCATCTCTGCTAGCAGCTACCCCTAGGGGCAGGCAAGGCCAGAGCCATCCAGACCACTGATCCCCAGGGACTGGACCATACATCAAAGTACATAGCATTACTGGAATACATCAATAAAGATACAGAGTGTACAGAATGGAGCCATAGCATCAAGGCAAAGAGGCCCACTAAGGCCCTAGCTTAAAGAGTACGAGGAAGCTGTGGAAACCGTCGTTGCAGAGGTCCCCCCCTCGAAAAGAAGCGCCCTCGCTTCGTCAAGGTAAGTGAAACTATTTATTAAGCTAAGTTATTTTATATGCAAAATAATCAAAGTTCTCAGAAATTATTCAAAAATAATACCAAGAAGGCGCGCATTAACAACAAGTTAACATTAAGGATGCTATGGGGACGTTTAAGCTTTTTATCTGCTAATAATTTAATCGTTTGACTGTTCCAGCAGGGTGACATTACTTACGCGTATCAGTAACGTTTTTTGTAAGGTCTGGGAAATCTTTGAGCGTCAAAATTCAGACATTATTCCCGTAAAACCCGCTACGCAAACTTAATTACTTGAACATTTTCACGAAAATTATGCAGAAGCAAAACGATTTTTCAACATTCAAAATACAATCACAATCAATCAGTGCAAAAACAGTCAAGGAAAAAAAACTAAGTGCATGATGCACGAAAATTCACTTGAAAAATTGTAACCATTAACCATCGGTTACTATTATCATTAGCTAAGAAAGATTTTTACTCCAAAATCTTAACCGTCAAAATCGGTTGTCAAATATCGGTAACAACGCGTGTCAAATGTGACTAACGCGGTAACAATCAGCTAAGTTCAACTCGCAATTAGTTTTTAATTATTTGATTCAAGTATTGTTATCTTAAACAATTAACATAATCAGTTTATTGATTCATCAATTAAAATAATAGATTCAAGAAACTAGGGAACGGTCACTAAGGGGAAGCGTGAGAATTGCACGTGAATCACTTTCATTCTGAAAAGTTCGAAGATGGCAGCTGCCGAACCTCAACTGCTTACCATGGAAAATTTCCAAGCTGCTTCAATTGACTTGGCGAATGAAATTTCGCTAGTGAACCTTGGTTATCTGTATACAACATGTTTTTCTTTCAGTTTACAAGCAATTTCACGATCCGCATGCGAAATTATTTTAGATCTAGCTACTGCTGGCCGAAAGAAGACCCAGAAGAAACACAGTAACTACTTTTAGATTTAAGTTTAAAATTCTTCGGAATCTACTTCACTAACTGGGTAACGTTCACCTTCAATATGTTCACGTAAATTATCTATATGATACACATAACGAGAAATAATACCCGTATTAAGATCTTTAAGCTGATAAGCTACAGGACTAAACTTTTTAACAATCTCGTAATTTCCGATGTAAATTGGTGCCATTTTCTTCATAAAATAGCGTGATTTGTCACTTTTAGGGTGATTTCGTACGTAAACTTTAGTTCCTACCTCAAATTCTTTACCCGTTTTATGTTTATCTGCCTTTGCAGCACGATGTAATTTAGCTGCTTGACGTTTGCGTACTGCTCTCCTAACTATCGCACGCATGCGTGAAGTTAAGTTTAAGATGTGTAATGGGTAATTAACTTCGTCCGTGTGTACTTTACCGACAGGGGCTTCGGGCATTCGTAACTCCCTTCCTGTTGCTAACATACTTGGGGTGAAACCCGTCACCGAATCAGTTGCTGAATTTAATGCTAACTGTAGTTGTTTCAAACGCAAATCCCAATTTCTATGACCCGACTTTTCGTCTTGCACGTAAATTGCTAGCGTTTTTGTTAACTCTTTCATCCACCGCTCAGCTAGGCTGGACTTAGGTGAATAGACTGACAGAAATCTTGCTTTGATACGCCACTGTAGGCATAAATTCTTCATTATTTGTCCTCTCAAATTATTGGAGCTGTCGGAAAAAATTTCCGCCGGTACGCCATGCCGTGAAAACACTTCATCAATGAGTGCCTTTGCTATAGTTTTAGCTTCAGCGTTCCTTAGGGGAATTAACTCAACCCAATGACTCCACTTATCAAGCACCACTAGGATGTAAGTAAACCCATTCGTACTCCGTACCAGTGGGCCTTTCAGGTCAAATACAATACTCTCCCATGCTTCCTTTTCCGTTACTATCATCGTTTTAGCCTTCTTACGAGTCTGCTGCGCCTTATGGACCTGACAAACTTTACATGTCCTTACGTAATTTGAAATCAACTTTGTAGCACTCATCCATGTGTACAAATAAAATATGCGTTTTATCGTCTTGTAAACACCCATATGAGGACCTGTAAACGTATCGTGTACTAGCTGAATGATTTTCTTTTGCAGCGAACGGGGCACCAAAATTTTCAAATTCGGCGCATCCACAACATCTTTATTTACATCCACATAAATTATTCCGTCACTCACAATTGACTTTGGCTGGTATTTCAACACAAATCTATGAACCGAAGGTGAATCATACTTTATTTCCTTCGTTTCTCCCTCCAAAGCTAATTTTAATGCCAACGTGTATTTATCTTTTAACGTTTCTGCTCTAATCTGATCAAGTGTAATTTGCTCAACATCCAACTGATTACACAAACAATCGTTGTTAAAAACGTAACAATTCTGACCCGTTCGTTCATCCATCGCTGGTATCAAGATTGGATTAGTGATAGATTCGTATCGTCTAGACAATACATCCGCGATGCGATTCTGTGACCCTGGGACGAAGCAGATCTTAGCGTCCAACTGAGATAACTCCACAAGCCACTTCGCTAAGCGCCCCGTGGGTGCGCTCACCTTGCTTAAAACCGAAAGTGCCCTATGGTCGCTGAAAATTGTTATCACACCCCCTTCTATGTATCTACGCCACTTACGCACTGCCCAAATAATACTCATTAATTCATTTTCACTATTAGAAAATCTCTGCTCAGCAACTGTCAAACGTCTAGAGATTATATCTATGGTCTTCTTCTCCTTAGTGAGTGGATCGACCTGATATAAAATCGCTCCAGCCCCAGAGAAGGATGCGTCTGCCATAATTATCCAAGGCTGATTGTAATCAGGCGCTGCTAATAAGGGAGCGTCTACCAACATTTTCTTAATTTTCTGGTAAGCTTGTTCCTGCTTCACCTCCCAGACAAATTTCGGCGTTTTACCTTTTAGCACTGCAAATAGAGGCGCTGCAATAGCCGAGTATGACATCACAAATCTACGGAAAAAACCCGCCAAACCGAGAAATTTTCGGAGCTCATTAATGCTTTTGGGGCGCGGCCAATTCTCCAGAATTTCCTTCTTACTAGGGTTCGGCAAAACCCCTTCACTCGTAACCTTATAACCTAATAGGGTTATCTCTTTCTTACAAAAGTCTGTCTTCTTTATGTTTATTTTGAATCCTTCATGACCCAAAATCGCTAGGGTGTCTTCGATCGCCATCAAATGCAATCGGAATTCTTGTAACATAATCGAGATATCATCAAAATAGCTCTGTACGTTCAGATAATGTAGAGGGGCGAGCATTCGCGAAACTGAGGCACAGAAGAACGCTGGTGCTTGCTTGATACCAAACATAATTTTGAGAGGAGTAAAATTTCCGAACGGGGTGCAAAAAGATGACACCTCACCTGCTCGTTTCGTCACTCCTACTTGCCAGTATGCTTCGGTCAAATCAAACAGAGTAAGGTACTTGCTCTTAGGGCACCTCTGCACCATATCCTCAATTCTAGGGGTTGGAAAGTTTTGCATCTTGCTTATTTCGTTCAATTTATTGCATGCGATCACAAAACGCGTGGTGTTATTCTTCTTGGGAATGATAAACGCCGGAAAACACCATGCACTCGTGCTGGGGACGATAACCCCAAGCTCCAGCATCCGATCTACATGCTGACGTAATTGCAACTCTTTAAACTTTGAAACTGGATAGGGTTTCAACGCGATTGGTGGGTGATCGCCAACATCAATATCCATAACTGGGCTTATTAAACCAATTCTCGAACTGAACACAAATCTATATTTCATTAATACCTTGAACAACTGTTCCTTTTCGTCATCTGTTAAAACGTCACTCTCATTTACTTTATTACGAATGTCTTGCTCTGTAGCACAAAATTCATCTGGCTCAATAGATGTAGCAGTTGCCTGGGACTGATGGACTTCGCCCATACCCGGTTCCCGATTTAGCTTGTAGATTTTCGAAGGTTTATCCTGCCAAAACCAAGTGTTCGATGCGAAATTTGGCTGTAAACCCGTTGACTGCTGAAAATCTACGCCAAGGATTACTGGCTGGATTGTGTTTTCCATCAAGATCAGTGGAAAAGTTACAGTTCGTTGCGCAATCTGAAACGTAGCCAATACGAAACCCGGACGCAAATAACCTTTTTTACACGGGCCCTCTGGGTCCCAGGCGTCTTCGGATCTCTGGCGTCATTCGGATCACATAACCTCGCTCTCAGAAGTTCTCTTCCCTTACACCAGCTGACAAATCATATGGTGGAAAACGGCGCCGATTTAAGTGAGCCAAAGCAAGATTAATTCCACCATTGGAACGCTATTTGCAATGCTATTTCACGAAATAATCGGGAGTTGACAAAAAAACTATGTTGATTTGGAGCCTAACTTTGCACCGGTTAATTTTACCAGGAGCGTATGGAATTTCATACGCTCCTGATTTTACGTATGTCAACAAACAAGCGGTCGCATTAAAATGCATGCACGCATCACTGTCAATGTATTAACTACGTTTTGTTTCGCTAAAAGATTTACACAAGCTTCAAGGGGCCACGTGTTAATTTAACTACAACCAGTTTTCGCCTCGCCATGCTTTGATTGTGGAAAGTAATAGAACCAGAGGGGTCGTCTCAAAACAAGCTTTTTGTGACGAGCCCGTGATTAGAACTGCCGAAATTACGAGATGCTTCTGTCTATTTAACCTTGGCGTCGGTTGGCGTGGTCCAACAGTTTTTCATGTGAGTTATGTGGTTTATTTCAAAAACAATTGGGGCTGAAACAAACACTCGTCTTATTACTTATTACTAAAAAAAATTAAACGTGTTAATTCAGTATTTCACAACTATTTTGTTTGTTTGGCTGTTGGGCAGCTGAATTTGGATGGCTTGCCTGCGTTACTTGTTGTTGCCTAAGAACCAGTAGGCGAGAATGTGAATGATGCGTTGTGTAGCGAACCTGGTTTTTTTTTAATATTTCTACTGGAGTAAACATTTTCTCACTTTACACTGTTATGAGAGGAACCATAAATTATCTATCTTCAATGTTAAAATTATTTAATTGTTTTGCGTAGTCATAACAACGTCTCGAAACGAGATCGTATCACATCATTCCCATTGAATTCAATGCAAATACGTGGATGTGCTCGATCGTCGCCAAGGTCTAGGTCCCTGCCCTAAGTTCGTAATATAGCACTGCCAAATCATATGAAATATATATAGAAGCATCCTTGGCCCAAGTGAGTAGCAGCCAGTATTCGGAGCTAATTCGCACATTTTTGAACAATGAATCGACTTTATCGTAATATTTAATATTTCGCTCGATCGTTCGTAGGTGTTAACATGTTTTTGAACAATCTCAGATCAACTACCGTACTCATTTGAACGAGCGTTCACGCGGGTTTGCCTACTAACCGTAATGCAGGAAGCCGGAGAAACGTCTTCAAGTTCATCTTCCCGTGAACGCTCGCAATGAAAAGTCGATTCATTGTTGAAAAATGTGCGAATTAGCTCTGAATACTGGTTCCTACTCACTTGGGCTGACTTGAGTCGGTGCCGTTTTCCGCCATGTTTGATTTGCCAGCTAGTGTGAGGGCAGAGAACTTCTGAGAGCGAGGTTACGTGATCCGAATGACGCATGGGATCCAGACGGCCCGTGTAAAAAAAGTTATTTGCAACCCGGACACTCAACGGAACGAGTATCGGCAACTTTAACCCGATAAGGACGTTGCGTAAATTCACAACCCATTTTTAGCAAGTCATCCTTTAGTGAAATATTTACGTAAGACATCGTACTTCCACTATCGAGTATGGCGTCTGCATATTCTTTACCGAATTTAAGTGAAAAATATGCACACGGTGCTGGTGTAGGCTCAACAAGATCGCCTAGACAATTTCTGTTAGGAATTGGTCGGTTTTGAAAAGAAGACACGCCATTTCCAGCTTCACCGACTAAAACTGGATGGCTTTCGGGTTTTTTTGGCACGAATTCCTGTGCATCAGAAACCAACTCAATTTCATGAAGTTGTGCATTAGTGATTCTATTCGGAGGACGACCAATAGTGGGATTTACACGACAATTTTGTGTTTCGTGCGACGAATCCTTACACTTTGAGCACCAAATTCCCTGTGCACGACTACCACTATCGTTATTACTACTATGACCACGGCTGTTTAAAAAAGTTCGGCCATTTCTGCGGTCATTGCTACTATTTGAATTATCGTTATTGCTGCCGTTTTTCCGAACTGCAATCTGATTTTGTTGGTGATTTGACCTATTAGGGCAGAATTTAGAAGACCACCCGATTGTATCACAAATGTTACAAGTGTACTTTGCGTTATATTTAGGCAAGAAACTAGTGCTGTTATTCCCATAACTTCTACCACGATTTCTACCATTTCTAGTGTTACCAACATTTGAAACTCCAGCTTGGATTGGATTAGCCTGTCTTCTTTGAATCATATTTTCTAAGAAAAGACCTTGCATTTTAAAATCTATCAAGGAAGTGAATTTTCTTGACATCATAGGCATGTGAAAAGTCGAATTCAGTGTCTCCAAAATAGCCTCAATTTGATCAAAATCACTGATTCTAGCACCTGTGTTTTGTAAAATATCTGTGCATTTATTAAAATGCTTAATGAAACTTTCATT
>JAHWFP010049991.1:0-38613 GCA_023313725.1 Lithobius niger | reverse complement strand
ATTCATCGACTTGTTTATCACCTAGATGGTATATGATATTAGAAAACAGGAACATGGGAGCATTATTAATAAGACTAGCTACGTCAGCATACACATAAGCCGTGTCATCGTCCTTCAGCAACCACCCTTTAATCAGGTGGTAACTGTTGGCGATGTGCAGAAATAAATCTTGATTTTCGATATGTATTCGGATTGCTGAATTTATATTACTGAGATTAGTGACAGCAATAGGATTGTATTCGTGGTAGGTAAAATTCAACTGAGGAATCTTACACCAAACGTTCGTTGATTTTTAAGTAATCGTCTACTACACTCACTTTTGGGTGCTGTTATAAATTTGATGAAAGCTTTGTTTCGAGGCGTCAAACCATTTGTTTTCATTATTAGAGTAAAAATTAGGAAAGAGTACTTTGCTTTTTTTTTCAAATACGAGCCATTTTTCCTTTTTAAAATTTTTTAGATATGAAGTGAAGATGCATCGTGAGCGTCTCACCATTTAAATCCAACGGTTCGTTGGCCTGTGACGTGAGTCAAACTCTTACATTTCTGATGAAGTTGGTAGTAACTGGGAGGTAAAGTAATTTAATATGGGGCTCTGTGACTGTGAAACCCGGAGGGGAGTTGGGATAAAAGGAAAATAAGTTCACTGAGTGTCGCTGTTTAGTTAAGAATTTGATATGATATCAATGTGTAAACAAATTGTATGTATACTCATAATACCGACAGTAATTTGACTTTCTCGATTTCTAACTAGCTCTTATAGCATTCACATTGACACCGACTGGAAGTGACATCATAGCCCCGCCACCGGAAGTAACATCATGGCCATGCCCAACCCATGATCCGGAGTGACCTTGTAGTTCCTAATTCGTCATTAGCAGGAGAGTTTGTGCATCCGTTCGTCTCTGCCACATCGCAAATTAGAACTGGAAGGTAGCACCTTTAGACCACCTCCCCGAGCCAAGATGGTGGGCAGCCATCTTTGAAAATGGCCGCACTCCCGTGACAGTCGCCATCTTGGAAAATGGTGGCACTTCCGGTTTACATGAGTGCTGCCATCTTGAAAAATGGCATCACAGCTACGCCCACCAGAAGTGATGTCATAGCCCCGCTAACTGGAAGTAACATCACGGAGGGGGGTAGGTGGAGCTGTTTGTCCTCATATTATATATTTTACCACTACTCACTTAATCTACTTAGAGGTTGTTATAAAAATGTGAATAGGTCAAGACGTTCTAGAGTAAACATAAGCTTGACTTATGACAGCACGTACACATCCAGGACCACGGTAGCGGTCCTTATGTAAGCCTCAGCATGAACTTCCATGTTAAACGTCAAACTTTGAACTCCTATAGTCTCGCCCAGAATTGACATAGACCAACGAAAATCGGTATTTGGGGTCGTGTCGTAACTATTTCACCACATTACAAATTTTAATGACAATAATCAAACCGTTCGGCGCCCACAGCATGGCCATTTCTTGATGTTGTTGTTGTTGTTGTTGTTATTGTTGTTGGGACTCTTTGCCCTCACCTGGAGACTGAACCACTGAACCGATTTTCCAGTTCTATAGCTTAAAACGTAGGTCTGGACAAGGCCTAGGGCCTTTCGCAGGCTATTTTAACGTAACTACAATATTCTTGACACGGAAAGCCAAATGGGCTAAAACCCTTGCTCTCACCTAGAGATCTAACCAATGAACCGATTTTCAATTTGTATAGCTTAAAATGTAGGTATTAACACCTACCAGGGCCTTTTGAACCCGATTTTGATGTGACTGCAGTATACTCGTCGGCAGAGCAATTATTATAGCAGCGCACTGGGCAGAAATCATTAATGTTGCTGTTGGGACTCTTTGTCCTCACCTGGAGAGCGAACCACAGAACCGATTTTCAAGTTCTACAGCTTAAAACGTAGGTCTGGACAAGGCCTAGAGCCTTTCGCAGGCTATTTTAACGTAACTACATATTCTTGACACGGAAAGCCAAATGGGCTAAAACATTTGCTCCCACCTAGAGATCGAACCAACGAACCGATTTTCAATTTGTGTAGCTTAAAATGTAGGTATTAACACCGACCAGGGCCTTTTGACCCCGATTTTGATGTGACTGCAGTATTCTCGTCGGCAGAGCAATTATTATTGGAGAGCACTGGGCAGAAATCATTAATGTTGCTGTTGGGACTCTTTGTCCTCGCCTGGAGATCGAACCACAGAACCGATTTTCAAGTTCTATAGCTTAAAACGTAGGTATGGACAAGGCCTAGGGCCTTTCGCATGCTATTTTAATGTAACTACATTATTCTTGACACGGAAAGCCAAATGGGCTAAAACTTTTGCTCTCACCTAGAGATCGAACCAATGAACCAATTTTCAATTTGTACAGCTCAAAATGTTGGTATAAACACCGATCAGGGCCTTTTGAACACGATTTTGATGTTACTGCAGTATTCGCATCGGCACAGCAATTATTATTGTAGAGCACTATTACTGTAGAGTGCCATCAGTGCCCCCCCCTCCCGCCCCAGAACGTCGTCGTGATGCCTTCCAGGGGTTTGGGCAACAAATTCTTATAGACAAGCTAAAAACATGAAATTGGGTGCAAAAGTCACTCTTAGCAGTATAAAACGAATCGGCCATGGAAAAGACTCTCTTATAACAGTTATTTTATGGTGATTACAGTGTTCTTTTCTGTGTTATTCTGCTGAAACAAGAAAAAAAAATAAGGGATATTAGTATTAAAAAACGCTTAAGCGTATAAAATACGGATGTAAGCCTTAAAAAACTTGGGTCGCTGGAGATTCTTTTACACGTATTAGTGCGACGCTGATGGCTTACATGTCTTTTTCTAATATCTGTTCCTTTAGAGCTTTAAGTTTGTAAGGCTTACATCCGTATTTTATATGCTTAAGCATTTTTTAATACTAATTAGGTAACCTGCGTGACAATTAATAGGTGTCCATTAATGCGTGTTCATTAATATGTCGCTGGGTCGATCGACGAGGCGAAGATTATCCAAACGTATCATTTTGCATAACCTAGTAACGGTTCCGACGGCAACCACAAATTTGTTGTCGGGATCCCGCCTCATCAATGATTGTCTGAATACCAATTGCAGAACACAAGGAATGTATTTACGTACTTGTAAACCCTCCTTTCCTTTGCTATGTTTAGGGAGCGAAGGAATCCTTTGTTTAATGTAACTTTGGAAATTGACGAAACATTTGACGTAGAGTGGGACACGTATTTTGCATTTGCTTACCCACGAAAACATGAGTGTGACCAGGGTGTGACCCCTAGTTAAGTTCGGAGCTCGACTCAACTTTATAGTTTTCCCAAATATATAGACAATTTGTCAACACGCAATTTCCTCCTATTTCACCAGCACGTCAAAAGGTTTGTCAAAATGGTAAAAATGAAAACAGGGTAAAAATAAAAGTGTAGAAGGTTTAGGCCATGACTCTTACAGTTGTGACATATCTGGGGAAATAAATCAGGGTGTGACCTCGTGTAATCAGACAGATACAAAAGAAGCTAATGTGTGTAAGAAACCACAATTTTCGTGCGATCTTCTGATGAAACATGCACGCTGAAATTGTCTGGTATTCCTAACCTAACTCTTAATAAGGCTGTGATCACGAGTGTGATAACTCTTTTCTCTGCATCTGAGATTACTAGAGAACAGTTAATACAGTTCCCATCTGAAAATAGGCAAACACTACCAAAGCTAAGTGACCATCTACACCCTACTACCCAATCTTATTGTAGAAGCTACTCGGATTTTTCTTTTTGTACTCAAACAGATGAATGAGACCCAAGAATTAATCATGTGACAGGCTCGTTCATCTTTCTGAGTAATCTACATGATTAAAATCATACGATGTGCGTGCGTGCGTGTTTGTACCTCTACTCCTTCGGAACTAAAGCATCTACAAAGATGGGAGTAGGACCAAACGAAAAATAATTAAATTTCGCTTTTAATAGGCCTATTTTCATCGCTCTAACTTGATATTATCACCCTCAAATAAGCGAAAGAACCTGAAAAACTAACGTCAAAGTTTTTTTTACCCGCATGTTTGTTCATGACGTCATGAGGTTCGTTCATGACGTCATAGTTTGTTCATGAAAACATCCTCGAGCAAAGAGAGATGTTCTGGAAAAGGATGCACGGACGACGTATTTTGCAACACACCACATGTATACAACTAAAATTAGTTTTATACTAACTGACTTGATGCAGGGAAAAATCGAAACAATAGATTTGGTTTTAAAACGGTGACAAACATTCGTGTTTCTGAAGCACGGAAGTGCGTAGATTGAACGATCAAAGCGAGCGATTTCCACGTAAAGTAAACCTTTTCAATGTGTGTCTCGTTTTGCTCTATCAATCTTTCATCTCTGACCTTCGTAGGAGATTACATCTGACGTTCTTCAGATGTATCTCCAAGTGAGGCATCATCAGAAAGTGAAGAGATAAGACGCCCATGGAAAAATTTGTACTGAGCAGAACGTAAAGAACAATATTCTTAAAATAAGTAAAACTAGAAAACCCATATAATGTGTATACTAACACAAATTACGAGTGATGTGTAGTTCTTGGTGGTTATATTGATACAGTCACGTTTCTGAGGTAATGTTTGAGCTGATTGAGTGAGCGAAGCGAGCGAAAATCATTGTTTGTCATCAGAAACATTTGATTATTATTTTCATCGCTGTACCTTGATATTATCACCATCAAATACGCGAAAAACCCTGAAAAAATAACGTCAAAGTTTTTTTTAACCCTTTTCATGTTTGTTTATGACGTCATAGTTTGTTCATGAAAACCTCCTCGAGCAAAGAGAGATGATGTGGAAAAGGATGCACGGTAAAAATAACCTAAAAGGACGACATATTATACAGATCCTAAAACTGGTTGTGTATCAACTGACTTGATGCATGGAAACCTGGTTTTAAAAGGGTGCCAAACATTCGTGTTTCTGAAGCACGGTGGTGCATGGATCGAGTGAGCAGACCAAGTGATTTCCACGTAAAGTAAACATTTTCAATGTGTGTCTCGCTTTGCTCTCTCTTAATCTTTCATCTCTCACCTTCGTAGGAAATTACATCAGAAGTTCTGCAGATGTTTCTCTAAGAGAGGGATCAACAGAAAGTGAAGGGATAAGACGTCCACGGAAAAATTTGTACTGAGCAGGACGTAAAGAACAATATTCTTAAAATAAGTAAAACAAGAAAACCCACATAAAGTGCATACTAACACAAATTACAAGTGATGTGGGGTTCTTGGTGGTTACATTGATTCAGTCACGTTTCTGAGGAAATGTCTGTGATGATTGAGTGATCGAAGCGAACGAAAATCAGTGTTTGTCATCAGAAACAGCGCTTTTCTGATAAATTGCTTGATCTTTTTGCTTGTCTCCTTGGACGTAAAAAAATAATATTGACCTTCTCTCGAGATAACCGATGTAGCATACTACATTCTTATAATTTGCTGGAACTTTTTTTATGTGGAAGGTCTGTCTGTATCATAAGTGTTGCAGCAAGAAATCTCCTTGAGCGTAGCGAGACAATGCAGAATGAGCGAGTGAAGCAAGCGACTCCGCTAGTCCTAATATAACCAACAACCCAAAACACCCAAAACATTCTACTGCTGAGTGAGACCCAAAATGTTGCAGCCAGTACCGCAAATCTAAGAGCCACCCCTTGCCCACGTGATGCACCTCCTGACATTTAAGATGTAGTTTCACAAAATGTGGATGCTGGTTAAGACTAGCTTTCTCGAAGAAACATACCAATTAGACCCCACCTGTGACAGATTTCTTGCCTATTCCACCAAAGAAGGGAAGATATTATCCCAGGGAGCCCCACTTCTTGAATTAGAGGGGGAAATAGATGCCACCATAAACGCTCTTGTGAACTCCCGAGATCACCAAATTACTGTGAGGATAGAGGAAGTCACCCTCATTGCATTAGAGATTTGAAATACTTCACAGGCATATGGGGCACATCTCCGATGCCGCACCCCTCAACGACCAACTGTATTTTCCTTTGTAACGAAATGAAATATTTTTTTTGTTTGCGCCTATGTGTTTTATTTTCTCTCGCAAAAAAACTGTTAACGATGTATTCATATCAAACCAGACACTGGTGCGCACTTTAATTTACCACATGTAACAAAGACTTGGAGGTCATGCTTGGAATTTGTTCTTCGTCAACGTCTTTGTAACATCTATATTCTCCCTAAGTATTGTTTCCTTGATGTTCTGAGCTAACGATTGTTGTCTGTACTTTATCTTTTGACCATTGTAACACAGTGTATTACTCTGTGATCGTTGCACCTGATATCACTCCTCCCTATCCCGGATTCTCTTCAAGACCTTTTTATTTTTTTTCACGTTTTTTTTCTTATCTCGGTTGAGCGAATCTCTTATTGTCTTGCTGAGTTCCAAAAAAAAACTTTCTTCAGCGTTCATCTATTCCACAAGATCATGGCAGAACAATCTCGTATGCAGCCTACAATCACTCAATCGAAGATGCGCATATTTAAAGTTCGTAGTAACGACTTTCTGCCTGGAATCACGTGACTTTAAAGGTGCTTTCCCCAAACGCAATGCTATTTACCCTAGAAAAAGAGTGAGAGAAGAGAATGTACGGTGCAAACACTTATTCAGCCACAGATTTTGTAATAAACCCTAACAGACCAGATTCTGATGAACTTTACTTTCATTTTTCCTGTTTGTCACATCATCGACCATTTCTAATGTAAACGTTACATTAGATCATCTCTTTTCCACGCATTCGTTGTGTAAGATCACTAAAAAACATCAGGGATAGCCTACGGGTGAAAGTGGGGATAATGCCCTTGACAACCTAAAAGAGGTCCAGTGGAATCGAGTCGTCCCACGCTCCACCCATGGCACTTACTTCTCGGCAACTTTGTTTTGTGTGGATAACATCTTTAAACTTAGCTAAAATAGCCTAAAGTATGTTGTTTTTCTATTTTCTAAGTGGAGCAAGTTTCCTACCCTGCTAACTAGAAATTGGCTTTTTTCTTTAGCGTATTTTGAATGGACATTTGTAAAGGGTTCTGCGTGAGATACAGCTTTTAAAATCGGTTAAACTAAGAAGAATCGTTAAATTTGGAGCAAACTGGGATAAATTAAAATGAGCTAATTAAAACTAGCGAGTAAACAGATTAAAACTAGCATAAACTGAGGAAAACAGATAAATTTGGGTTTGGGGAAAATCATTACATTTGATGTAGGCTAAATATTAAAACTTGTGTCAAATGAGTTAAATCGTTTAAGTGTGTGGAACGTAAGGGGAATAATTAAATTAAAATTATTTTAAAGTAAATTGAGGAAATCAGTTAAATAGCCGTAAACTATGAGAAATCAAAGTTAAAGCAAATTGAGCGAAATTATTGAAGTTTGTGCAAACTTAGGGCAATCATTAAAACTAGTGTAAATTCAAAGAGCCAACTAAAACTCACCATTAAGCTGATTAGTATTGGCGTAAACTCAAGTTGTCAGTTAAATCAACCCAAAACCAAGACTGGTGTATAAAAAACTGTCAAGTCTCCAAAAAGATCGGCGTTTCAAAGTGTTACATTCACCAAGGAAACACCGCCGAGGTTAATTCTCTTATCCAAGTTATTCGCACCGACTAATAGTTCAAAAGTTAAGCGAAAACTAGAACATTGCTATTTGTGGTAGCAATCTTCATGGTTTTATTAACGTCCAAAGTATTATTTGGTGCGATTAACATGGTTAAAAGGATTGATCTTGGTGGCCTTCCCCTTGTGAATGATATCACTAGTTTCAAAGGCCGAGCCTTTTTGTAAACTTGGCACCTTCTTTCATACCAGTTTTGCTTTTGGGGGACATCAAAACTCTCATGGGAATGGGAATGTACAAAAGGTCACATAATCTTTTTTCTGGAGGAATCATGTATCTATAAATTTTCACATTCATAATTTTTACATTTGCTATTGCCAAATTAGCAGATACATCAGGCTAAGTGGTACGGTTTGGTTTATTGTATGTCCATGCTTCACATGCTTAAGTTGCTTCAGTCAAATTTTGCACACACTGGCTAAAAAACGTTGATTTTCGTTTGCTTCGCTCACTCGATCAGCGCATCTCCTTCAGTTGCTCCTTCCGAGCTACGAAATGAAGCTAGAATTGCTCACTGAAGGAACTCATTACAACTGGTGTAAATTGAGAGAAATCAGTTAAATTTGTCTCAACTGAGGCAAAGCATTACAATCGTCATAAACTTAGGGGAATGGTTAAAACAGGTGTAAACTGAGGGGAGAATCTTTAAAATTGCTGCAACATGAAAGAAATCATTAAAAGCGATTCTTCTCCCACCAACTTCTTAAAAACGAATGAAATAGTCAGATAAATCGCGATCTTATGGGCATAATAAAATTGCTGTAAACAAGTGCAACATGTCAAGCAGTGACTCATAGTGGAATTGAGTTCTTAACCACTTCACATGTTGAGCTTCAAACACCATTGAAACTAAGTTGCATCAAGATTCGATGACTTTCCTTCTTTTTCTTCTGGGTTCGTAGTACTTAATGATTACGTAGAACTTCCTAATTTACTGTTAATTCCTTAAAATGGTTCCATGAAAGGTTAGTAATGTAATGACCATGATCAAGGTCTCTGTCGTAATGTGCATATGATTCCTCAGTTTTGTTATTAATACCACAAGCTAGTTTCTTTAGTTTTCTTTGTTCCTCAGTTTTAAACCTTAAATTAAACTTGAAGGTTTACAGTCCTCAAACATGTTTTGCTGCAGTTATTAACAATACATTAAACTAAAAAACACAGAAGCAAGTTCATTTGGCCATTGGCTTCGTAGTTACTAATGTGTTGAGTAATGTTCCAAAAAAATCTAAACTATACATACCCATGTTTTCGTTATCTTAATTTCAATAATTGATCCTGAAGTAAAGACCATGTACTGGGTAAGTGAAAGAGGTTTTCCTTTTTCCTTGATGCTGACCTGCAGAAAAAAATTTGCATTGATTATTGTTGGTGTACATAACGTCAAAAATTGGGTTTTTAGTTGCTGCATACCTTTTGAATGAATTGGGAAGTAAGCCATTAGCAAAAATCATGCACTAGAAATAATGTAGTATAGCAAGCCACATTTATGTACTTAAGTTCATTCAAGTGACCCTGATTTCAACTAGCAAGCTAGACCATCAATAGGTCACTGCCATACCACCTTTTCTTATATGGCCACCTGGCGCCATATTATTTATTTATTTATTTCACCTTTTCAATTAATAAAGAAAAAAGGAACATAAATGTTAGAGTAAGGAAACATTCACATAACGACCTCTCTTCCTGTTCTCGCAGCCAGATTCTAAAAATCATCTGAAATTTTAGCACGGCATCAGATTTGATGCACAGCGTCCTATCAAAACATCAAACAATGAGAAGCAGCTTGGAAAATTGTTTTGCTATATTGTTTGTCTTATTGCCACGACTTACATCACTGCATGTATTTACCACGGCAACAGCATCGTTACTGTCATATTATGACTAGAGATTAAATTCTAGACCTTAAGAATGCAAGGTGAGACCATTTAAGGCTCTTAAACATAACACTTAGAATGAACGTGGCTAAATTTTGACAGTTAAGATTCTAGACATCAAGTTTGGTCAATAAGAGGTAACTGCTGGTGATGTATGGTCCTTTGAAGGGAACACATGAAGGTTATGGTGGTAATAGGTATTTTAGCACTTGAGAAGTCTTCAACATGCTGCCTTACATTTTGAGTGTGTAATTTTTTTGTAAAGTTTTGCATCTTACTTGTATAAGAATTTTAAAAACCACAATATTCTTGTAATCTTGTAGAAGAACAAGTAGGAATATTAGAAGTGTATTACGAGCTTGCTAGAATTAAACGTGCATTCTAAACAGATAATGGTTGCTGATGACAATTACTAACTCTAGACTTCCCAGTGGAAGAATGCGTCACAGAAAATGTCTACACACCCCTCGACACTCCCCTGCTGGGGCTGGCATATCAGGAGAGGATGAATCTCTCGGCACCAGCGCCACAGATGTAGTTCCAAGACAAGACATGGAACAGGAAACCCGCCTAAGAACTGCTCAGAGAGCAGAGAGAAGCCCACACCCCAGGGTCCCAAGAGCCCGTCTGGTCCAGGGATCCAGAGAGGTGTACCAGATAAGTCTCTTGGCGATTGGGTCCCCTCCCCTCTTGCAGGCCTTCTGAGACTGAGTGAAGACACTGCTTTGTTTGCCCTGATGTGGACCCAGAACATCGCCTGCATCAACGAACAGAGCATGCACCGGGGTTGACAAAGGCAGGTATTCCAGGACACCTGGGCATCCTTGACTGCACTGCATGAGACCAACAAAAAGGGGAGGTGGTAGTCAGCACAGGACCTAACATAGGCTCTACACAAAGACGACAGCACAGACCTCTTTGCCCCTGACCGATTTGATGCAAGCGACTTAACGTTACCATGCCTAGCAGCGATGGATTCCTTCATTACTTTGACATCAGTGGCCCAGTCAAGGTGTGAGTCCAGCCTGTACCCCAGATACCTAACACTAGTAGCCAAGTAGACAACTGTCCATCAACCCGAAGGGAGCACTCAACCACCGGACCTTTAGAAAACACCATCAGTTCCGTTTTGGGGATAAAGCAAGGGGCCCCACTCTGATAACAGATCAACACCTCTACCAATCACAACCTCAAGCAAAGCCAGAAGTTGCACCACATCTGAGCCAACAAGCCATACTGCGACATCATCCACATGTGCAACTATGTTGCAGTGAAGACTCAGATCTACCAGCACTGTGCTGATGGCAACCGCAAAGAGTAATTTCCCTGTGGTAAACCTCTGCTGGTGGACTCCACACTGTACAAGAAACCACCTAATTTTGTAACGAACTTCCGGTCTCTTAGGAGAATGAGAACAGCTTCTCCCAGCTTCTTACTGACCCCCATCCCCTGCAGTTCAGGCCGGAACCAGGGAACGTCTACTAAGTAGTAAGCTGCCTTAAAACACTGCCACTGCCACCTTACTGTCCAACCAGGTTTCCCTAACCCAGCTTCCAAGTAAAGCATGGCACCTTGTGCTCCCCTATACTTTCTGAACCTAAACTTTGCACAGAAATACACACCAGCAGCTTCCACATTCCTGTTGATCCTGCCAACCAAGATTCTCTCGTAAAGATTCCGCATGCACGAGAAAAGGTAATGGGCCTGTACTGAACATTATTCACCTAGGTTTCCCTCTGTCCTAAACAGTGTTCACGGCAGAAAACATCCAGGTCTCAGGAAGCGGCTCTCCTGCAAAGCAATCCTGAAAGACACCGAGCAGTTCCATTCCACCCGCAGTACCTATACCATGGACTGACTGAAGTTGTTACCATCAACCCCGGGGCACCTGACACCCTACACAAAGCCAGAGCTGCGTCCATTGCACTACAGGACAATGGGGCATCCACTTCTGAGGGCCCAGACCACCTAGAGACGGGGGCACTGGCCCTTGGAGAGTTATAAACACTTGAAAAATTCTTGTTGAAGGCTTCAGCCATTAAAATCCTTCTCAACACCCCATCCTCTGGTCTTAAGACCCAGGCAACCGAGGGGCGCAAGCCCTGCAGCCTGACAAGCTGCCGAACCGCCGAAGAACAAAACACGTCTGAGTCGAAATAGCGACCAAAGTGAACCACCGTTCTTCAGACTGCAGATGACGAAAGTTCTCCCAGAACTTCCTGCAATCACAGATAGCTCTTCTGCACTCTGCGGTCGACCACATCATAGTAGTTTCCTTTATAGCCCGCCCCTTCCTTCTGTTATCCGAGCACTCCTACTAATCCATTTGGCCATCCACAACCTGAACGTTTCCGTGAGGACAACTGGGCAAGCAGTCCTACCACTAGCACAGGCACCAAAATTCCTCATAGTCCCAGAGCGCTGACAAACAGCCATGGGGAAATGATTGCTCCCGTGCAAATCTTGTGAAATCTGAAATGCAAATAAATGAGAGATTCCAGCTGAATGAAGGAATGGTTCAAGAACACATTCTTGTATTACTTCAAAAAAATCTCGTGACAAACTTCGTAGTGCCATCCTGTACCAACACCAAATCTTGCCTGTCCAGTGAACCAGCTAAGATAAGCCCTGTAGTGCTCACCTACAGCTACTCCAAGACCAATGATGGACATTGAAGTCTCCCCAAAACCAGAGTCCATGGAAGAGACCCTAACCACAGATTCCACTCCTCGTCACTAACACACCCCTTACTGTGTATGAACCCTACCGTGAGCCAGATACCACTCCACCATACTCTTAACATACAAGCATCCATGACAGGGCACAGAGGGTGGAAACATGAGAGTGGAAATACAAGGAGTTATACCCAGCTCTTCAGAAAAACCCTGATACTAGACACACCAGGGCCCACAATTGTGCTGTAGCCCGGAAGATAGGCAACCACTCCTGTCTGAAGCCTAGATTCCTGGATATCCAGGATATCAAAGTCCCTGATAGGAATGGCTAGAACTTTAAGCCTATTAGTGGCCCCCGAATGTAATACTGATACTGAATGTAATACAATACAATACAACCTAAACTAACCCACTGGGAACATTGACATCACCTTGAGGATGCGAAGGATCCTGAGGGGTCCATTCACTAGCAATGTTACCAGTGAACAACATGTCCATGCAACCGTCCCCTCCATCCTCAATGTCACCTCCAACCGATTCCATTGGGCTACCAGGGCTGGCAACAGTGGCAGTAACTGCCACCGTTACACACTCAACCTCCCCCACCAACATTTCATCTAATGGCTTCACTCCATTCCTTAACCGCAGTGCCTCCCACACCTCCACAAACCACTTGTCAGACCATGGGAGACCTGACCCCTGGAGGGGAGAAGGGCTGTGGCACTACTGGGACATCACACACACTATTACTATACTCTCCTCCCTCTGGAGCATCAACAGCCACAAATATGTTCAAGCCCTTTACTTGGATCTTTTGGGAGTGCTGCAAGGAGGAGGTGGCACGAGGGCAGTTTTTAGTGCTTACTTGTCTGGGAATGTCACCCATTCTGTCCTCCCAACACTTGCTCTCCACAAACACTTGTCACCACACCAGACACTGAACATGACACTACCATTGTACTTATCACTGGCATTGACTAACTATTGGCACCCAATACCACGACCTGGTCAGCACTGACCACCAGGTCTATACTTGCCACCGATCACGCACCTATTGCACTGGACACACTGGCACTGACAACATCCACCAGGCACGACACAACAACGGCTTGCTTCAGAGGCTCATGGACCTGCACACAGGGAGCATCTTTGTGCATAGCACATTGGCACACCATACAGAAGATATTCTGACAGGAATAACGTACGTGCCATGGATTCCACACTTTAGTCACCATGGGCTCTATTTGCAATTGCTAACAGAACGGGTACTTCCTGTATTCCAATGATATCTTGGTTCTAGGCCAATATCCCCCTGGCCAATATGCCCAATATGCGCAATGAAAACCAAGAAGTTCTTCTTCAGTTGAAAATTCGCAAGACTGCCTTTAAAAACTTTTATACAGTTTTTTAAGCCACATTAGCTACTGGTCCCTCTGGTTCAAGTCACTCATTCAGCATTTCTCCACCTATGGCAGTCTCTTCAAAGGCATAGTCGTGTTGCTTTTTTTTTTCCTTAGTGTTCCTTAGTGTTGCTTTTTCACAGACCTCTGAGCAATCCCAGCATATGAGGGCCTTCTGGATGCTTCTTCTTTCTTCCGGCGACATAACTTTGAGCCTATTGTAAATACTAGGGGTCGGACGAATAGGGAAAAAACCTGTTCGAATATTCGCCCAAAAAATATTCGAATATTCGAATATTCGTTCAAATTTTGTTTCCATGTTTAGACCCCTCCTCCAAAAATGTTTTTTCATTAAAATACGTAACTATTATTTAGCCTATTGTCAATTCCAGGTATACATGATATAACCACAACTTTAATTTAATCTACTGGGCAACGCAACTTGGAAGGCATACATAACAGAATCCCCCCAAAATTGTTGAAATGCCCACCGCAGTACGAAATGACAGCAATTCACCAAGGTGTATTTCCCTTTCACGTAGGATATTGATGTTGATGTCATCTATCAACAGTCTACCGTGACCTTGGTTGACTTCCTCATTTTATAGTTCTTAAATGTTTTAGGAGAACTGTGCCGCCCCCCCCCCCTCCACTTGCAAGTGAGCAATCCAAAAACTCATGGATCATTCCCACTACAGATTGGTTAGAAGAGAAGGAGAAGAGAAGAAAGCATAGTGTGGGTTGACTGGGACTCGAGAAGCCCGCAGGAAAACTTAAAAACCAACTGAGAAAAAGAAAAAAAACGTAAAATAACACAAAAGTTTTTTTTTTTTAATTTTCGAATGGAATATACCCTATTCGAATATGCTTTTAACGAACGAATATTTGAATATTCGAATATTCGTCCGACCCACTAGTAAATACCACCCTCAACAATTCTATTAGCGGGACCAGTCTAGTTCCCAGTAGCATCCACAACAACGGGAAACTGTTTCAGGTCTCTCAGACAGGTGTCTCAGTCTTCCTGCCCCTGGTGCTCGGTCATTCGGGTATCTTCGGGAATGAGGCTACTGATGAACTGGCTCATTTCGGCTATGAGTTAAGGAGCCACACTGTTATTTTTTCTGTTGGCTTGAGTGATTTGGGACCAGTTGTTTCTGATGTGGAGATGCAGGCCCGGTGGAGTGGAGGTTCCAAGGGGTGAATGCTATATGAGATACACCCGTTATCCTCTGTACCAGTTGCTATCAGGTACCTTGCTGCGAAGGGACTCTGGCCTGGTATCAAGGCTGCGCACGGGACATGTTCAGCTGCGTGGACACCTTTACCGGCTTGGGTGGTGTGACTCACCTATCTGTGTCAGTTGTACGGGGACCGAGACTGTTCGACATTTTTTTTTTGTTATGTCCTCTTTGGGCAGCACACCGATGCCAACTGCTGGGTGATGAGGGCGTGCCTATGCCTAAAGTCCTGAGGGTGCCCTAACATTTGACGTCAACGGAACACTGACTTAGGGTAGTGTTAGGCTTTTGCAAGGCCACGGGCCTTTTACTTGATTGCTCGTCCCCCGTTTGGATTGGTACATTATGTGGGATTTTTCACTGTGAGGTTGGGCATGGTGACATCAGTCCATTTCGTCAGTCAGGCCATTTGGTTTTCACGTTGTCATAGCATAAGTTAGGTTAAGTAGAATTTTCTACCCACTTCATTACTCGGACTCGACTCGGTGGGTATTCACAATTGCTGGGGCTCGGCTCGGACTCGGTTTTTTGCGCCCCGGTCATTCCCTATTATTTATTTATTTATTATTTTTTATAGTTATTACTGGATCATGTTTTATGGCCTCATGGGCTCGAAAAGTGATAAATAAATACAGATGCAAACCTTACATTGCATTTTGGACTTAAATGTCAGACTACCTGAGTGGGAATTCAACCCACAACCTTTGAGACCAAAGGCCAAAATTGTACCACTCAGCCATACTGACAATGTAAATAGATTTGCCAATTGTTATTTACCAACAGTAATTATTGTTATTATTTATTGAGATTAGGTGGACAACAGACCATTCCCTCAGTCAACTTAACAAAACTTAACAAAACTTAATCCTAAGCTGTACACCACACCATACGTCACACGTCAACACACCACTGCCATGACTCTGGGTACAGGTTAGAAGGTTACAAGGAAAGCCCGAGGGAGGTATGCAGTACACATGCCTCAGTAAACATGCCAGTTGTTCTTATGCCATTACAACAATCCACTGCCAATAAGTTACAAGTGGATGCTTTTGGTGAAATTACATACGAAAAAGTAGCGCAGCAATGCCCGACAAATATGTTCAAGTTGCATTTTAGGACATTGTTGCAACTCTCCAGTTTCCTTATTAACAAAGAACAGGGGGCAACTCTCCAGGCAACACTCCCATTGCTGGCAAGGAACAAAAAACAGGGGAAGTGGTGGCTGTGGCCTTTGATGCTGATATTGTTTTGGTAGAAGACAATAAACAGGACATGTCTAACCAGTTAGACTGATGGACTACGTGATCTGGCCTGGATCAAACGACTTTACAGTGGCTGCCTGGCTAATATATCCGTGGAGAGGTCTTTGGTTGTTCTGGCAGACCAGGCGCGCCGCTCCTATGTGTTGCAGAATCTGTGGGCCACCTTAGCTTCATGGTAGACTTGCGACACATTGTGGGGATGGGCTGATTGAGGGCAAATAATGTTTCCCAAGTATAGTTTGGAGACCGAGAAGTTAAGCCATTGGTGAAACAGGCAGGCGGCTCACAGTTGGAGTTTGCGATACTCGGGGTTACCCAAGAATCAAGGTTTATTCTTCGTTGGGAGGAGAAGAAATTTGAGGCCAGACTGTGAGCAGGTGTCCCAGGGTCTGCCAATCTCAGAGGTCTGGACCTTGGTTCGGCCCAGGACAACCGCTCCATGGTTGCCTGAGTTTTTGACAGGACGGTGAGGTTCGACCTGGGATGAATATGGCTAAAGCATTCAACGTTAATCTTGAGGAGATATATGGCTCCCCAAAATGAGGCCCCCTTCGTGTGGCTGTCCTGGATGAGCCCAATGGGCATGACCTTCCCCTTGCCTTAAGTTCTTGACATCCTGAGTGCTGCTGGGATCAATAGGGTTGTTCATAGCGACTTGCAGACTCTTGAGCTCTGGGCATTGGGTCCGATCTGCGCCTTCCTAAGTTTTGTGTTATGACCAACTCGTTGGCTCCTGCAGTTCCTGTGCCAGTGTTATCTTTCAGTCTCTGCACTGTACTCACCTGATAGCCTTCGAAATTGGGTGGAGGCTCTTAACTCTTGGTCAGTGTGGTCAGAATGATGGTCTCGATCAGCTGGGTCAGTAGCCATGATAGGTGCTTTGAGAATGAACTACCTGATGGCCTCGCTGGACGGGGTCCGATGAGGGTGTTAACAGGATTAATTTTGGTCTGGGCCCGAGAGTTCTGCACCCTGTTGTCGGGGGTTTTCACGAGAGAGGTTGCAGCGAAGTGGTTGGCCGTCGCTGTTTGGGATGCACCCCTCCATTGTCTAAATAAATACAGATGTCTGTCCCAGACCCCACAACAGCCTCTCCCGTAAAGAGGCTGGTGTAATCAATCTCAAGGCTCTACGCACGAGACATGTGCAGCTTCGGGCTCACTTGTTCTGGTTCAGCTGGGTGTGGTCAACGGTTTTTGCATGTTGGTGGTGGTACGAAGCCTGTGCTTCACTTCTTCTTGTAGTGCCGTCACTGGGTGGATCAGTAGCGTTATGTTCATGTTGATGGGGTGGACCCCTGGTTACGGCCCTTAATGTCACTCCGCATTCTGTGGCTGGTGTTTGCTCCCAGCACAGGACGTTTTGGTTTTTGTAAGGTAACCCAGTGCCTAGTGTAACATTACTTCTGTCCTCCATTCCCCCTCTCCATCATTTCTCACGATCCCCATGTGTCCATGTTGGTGTGTGGGTGCGGGATGGCCAGTCTGTTTATGAGTTAAGGTGGTACAGGTTGTGCGGTTTATTCAGTATTGGTTTTAAGAAGGCTAGATATAGTTTTAGGTTAGGTTAAAATGAGTGAATGAATTTACTAGGCCTGTATGCTCTGGAATAAAGTAAAGTCAAATTCCACGATTGCTTGGAGACTTTTAAACAATGAAAATGACACAAATTATGGTAATAAGTAATAGATATCTACCCCAAAACAACAATTGTTAAGGTTTTATCAAACATTTCTACCATTTGCAGATAGGGCAGCATTGGGGTTCCCACTAGAAGCAACACCCGACACAAATTTTTGGTTAGGATCTGGCACATTGAACGAAATCGACACAGTAGACAAGTTAGAAACAGCAAAAACTGGCAGTATAGCACAACTATCTTGCACCAACATCGCATACTTGGAAGCATTCTGCACTTCAGCCTCACTGGTGGATTGGTTGTCATGCACAACGGTGCAGCTTCTGTTGTGGAATGGCTAATTTGCACCACAGGCAGCCTTTCTGCAAGATGACCACAGAGATGACTTGGGCTGATAACCACGGCATTCTCTACAGGAAATACTGGAGCAAGCACGCCTCACGTTACCTCTTTGCTGGCATTTACAACATTTCAGTTGTCTACCAGCAACTGCCAAAAATGCCGGAACACCTTTAATACTTAAAATATTAGGCAAGTCCTCAGCAGATATACTCTCATTGAGTTTCAAAGTAACACACCGAACACCAGTAAAACAATGCTTTACATCATTCACACTACGCACTTCTTGCTTATAGTCAGTGAGAGTCCTGAACCTAGCAAGGGCTGTACCAATGTCATAATTCTGTAAAACACAGGTATGCTTCTTCTTTGGGGTCGGGCCAAAATCTCGACGAAATGTCCTATTAAACTTTAGTTGCATGAATTAATTTCTGATACTTTTTTTAAGTCAGTCGTGGGATTCGAACAAGCGTTCACTTGGTTTGGAAATGAAGACGTTAACTACTGGGCTGTTGCTGATTGCTTTGCTCGGGGTCCACAAGGCCTCCTCACAAAGTTCATTCACGTTCAGTCATAGCAACACCAAGAGCAAACATGGGAGGGGAGAGAGGGGAGAAGAGAGGAGGCGAAGGGGAAGGGAGAAGAGGAGGGAAAGAGGAAGGGGAAGGGAGGATAAGAAAGGGGAGATCACATTATTTTCTTACTCAATATGGGCATCAAGAAGAAGGAGGAATGCAGAAGGGGCAGCAAGAGGGTGGGGTGTTTGTGGGGAGGAGGGGGTTTAATAAATTTAAAACCAAAGACCAAACCACAGTGGTGCCGGGGGAAGGGTGGAGAGGTATACAGACCCTACACTGCCAGAGGGTGGCCGGGGCCCGGAAGGGGGCAGGGTGTGCTGGTTGGTGCGGCAAAGAAATTGAAAGTGCCAGAGAGGGAATGACAGGGGGAATGACAAGGTGTTCGAGGGAAGGGAAAGATCAAACACCGGGAGTGCCGGGGGGAAAGGCAAGAAAGTATGCAGACCCTACACTGCCAGAGAACGTGCAGTGGGGTGTAGGGGAGAGTCGGGGGGACCAGGGACAAGGCTGAGGAATGTGTATTGGGGGTAGAGAAATAGAAATCACCAGTTAATTTACTAAGACTACGAAACACCAAGAGAGGCTAACTCCAGGAAATCCAATCGCCGTGCAGCATGCATGGGCCCAACTAGTGAACTAAATATTAGTAAAAGAAGAAATAGACCTAAATTCGTTCTTTTTAAAGAGGCAATAAGCTGTTTGGGAACACAGAGGCTATGCATAACGAATTTACAATATTTCTTACCGACATAACCCTAGTTTGACAATGTGGAGTTTCCATGGTGTTAAAAGCCATGCGCAAGGCTTGCGCTCCTCCTCGGTATATAACGTCTTTATCTAAAAAGAAAATACCAAACACTAAAACAAGAAATATTGTACATCAACATAATTTTATTCTATGATGTTCATAACGTTTTTCGTATTAAACGTAACAACTACACATTTTTAGACTGCCAGTACACTGATAAAAATCAGTAAATTTATAGTAAAAGCACTGCTAATTTGTTGCTAGGCAGTTTATTCAGTTTTATACAATTACAATCTGACCATTAATAAAACTCCTAAAGTGGTACGGTTGTATGACTGGGTCTGTTAAAGTTTATGGGCGCAAGAACAGTAAATTAACGATTTATGATCTCTATTTTACTGTTATCCTTGTATTTAATGGAACATTTAAAAAATAAGGATGCTAAAAGTTGATTTAGTGGTTTTCGGGAGCGCACGTATGGGCTTTTTCTCAGCGCATGAAACGTTTTTTATGACATTGTCTAAAAATAGAAAAATACCGATCACACATCAGTACTTTTATCAAACATTTCCTGGAGCCAAAGACCACATCAGCCCTATGCTTCATTCATTTGAACGCATGGAAACAAATCTTAGGGTTTATCAAAAGCATGTCAAAAGTAAAAACGTTTATCTCAAGAATGACTTTTATCAAACGTGCAACTTTTGCACAGTCACTCTAGAATTAAAACACAGCTATTGTACTCCACAACAAAATGTAAGCCACTGATTTTGTATTATTTGGTAAAAAAAACCATCACCAGCATATGAAAAATCATGAATAAAACGTAAAAGAAATACTGCCCACTCGCATCATTTTTTTTGGTACCACTCCTGAGAACCACTTAATTAATTTTTACCGGACTAACGTAATTCAGCAAGTCTAACACAATACCATTTTACCAGCTTTTTACGAAGTGTTCCACACGATTTTTATAAGTCGTGTCTTGCGATCTCTTTGTTGAGTAGATGAAAGGTTTTCAGCCTATAACAGATAACCGTAGAAACCTACAGTGCATCAAATGATGTCATCAGAATTTTACCAGTTAATCTATCTTGTGAATGAACGATCAGTGATTTTTAAAACAGTAAGTTCTTACTCTCTATTTTAAGAGAGATTAGACTTGTTCAATTGTGATGTTCATTTGTGATTGCTTGGCTGCTAATGATTAATTGCACCCAAAATTTGTGCACCTTCAAATAGCCATACCTTTTGAACCGTCGGTCCTACAGCAAAACGGTTTGATTTTGGTTTACCCTTACGTAACCCTGTACATTGAACACTGAGTATGACAACAATAAAAAAATGAAGATTTTTCTTAATGCGTTATTTTATTAACCACTTTGAATAAACTAAAAAATAACTAAAAAATTGGTTCATTTCCGGATCCATGTTTATAGGACTTTTTTGTCTTATTTTTGGTTATATTCGAGTATCGTTGTGTTCCTGGTAGGTATAACCTTAATGGTAAGACAGTCGTGACCCACCTGCCCTATTTCAATTCATTTGACCATGTTATTTTAAACTTGCTTTATGTTTCACTTGTACACATGCTTTTAATTTTTGTTTTTGCTCTGTTGTTTTCTCATTAATTACTCTTTGTTGCACCATTTTTCCTCTTCTTCATGTATTCACTGCTGTCCCCTCTTTGGGCTGGCAGTCAGCGATCCCCTGGGTCCTTGTCAGTCCTGTTGCTCTGACAACAAAATTATTATTATTATTATAAACAAGCGCTGGTTGCAACCCTTCCCAATGTCGGTCGCCACTCGCCATTTTGCGAGTGGAAATCAACAGTTGGCGACTTGGAATTTAGCCTTACTCGCCAAATCGGCGACTAGCTACAGAGCATGCCACTAAAAAAGTGGTATCTCTGGAACCGTATAAGTTAGAGATGAATGGTTTGCGGCGTTATGCTCACATTTATAAGGTAACTGGATTTTCTACATTAATACTGGAGTTTAAGAAAATTGGACAATTTTGTTAATGCATAAATTGAGAAACCTTTCATCATACAAGACGTATTTGGTATGTGGCGAGTAAAAATTGTGAAATGGCGAGTGCATTGTAAGGTCTACTGGCCAAGCGGCGGCTGCTACTGGATTGACATTCGGAAGGGTTGGCTAGTTGTAATATCAATGAAAAGCACATTTGACTCCACTTTTGTGTAATGTTTAGAATTCAAATTTTACCATTGTTGAATTTTAACTGATTGTTGGACTGTTTTGAGCTCTACAACACAAGGACAAATGAACTATTGTCATAATTTGAATGCTTTTTTCATATTAAAACAATACTGGTATTTGGTACCAGATTCTGCTTGTACTTTGTGATAGTATCTCCTTAATTGAAATGTAATTGATGTGACATTTTATGTTTTTGGTGAAATATTTAGATCACGGCTTAGTAGGAAAACTACTATATTTTTCTGTGTTTATTGATTTTTTCATGGGGGGGGGCAGATTGTCCTAATTACAATGCATAATTCCAGCTGTATTCTTGCTGTACGACATGTATGCTCAGGATTGTTAGCTTATTAGCTACTTGACTGATTGCGTGTTCTCTGATGGTTTTATAGCATGTAATACTCGCTTTAAGCATGTTTCGAAGTTACACTTCCCGATTGTTTCAGGGAACGTAATCTGACCCGAATGCTGGCACTTTGCCATCGACAATATGAAATGACAATACCCGAGAAATTTGATGATCCTCTACCATTATTTGTATCGTTGCGTACGGCCATACACGCGTTACTGATAGTTTGCCTGGACCAGATGGTCAATTGTAAGGTACACTTATGCTTATGCGTTGAGTTCTTTAAGGATCCGACATTTATCGATACATATTTTTGGTCCCACTACATCGAGCTGTATAATCCTACTTTGTTAGATGAGGCGTTCGAAAAAATCCAGGAGACGATCGACAGTTTTGCCAAGGGGGGAGTGGTTGGGGCATATCCCGCATAACCAACTTAATTATCAAAGTGGCAGAGTACCAACCGCTGCGAGCTTCGTCATACATTCCTCTACCGTACACTCTCAAACCTAAGGAGGGCGTGATTGTGAATGTAAAAAATATAAACAATCAAAAGTGCTTTGTGTACTCGGTATTAGCAGTGAGTTGGGGACTGACCAGCGTTAAGCCTGAAGACTACAAAGAGTTTGAAGAATCACTCGACGTTAGCTCTCTGTCCTACCCAACAAAGCTCGGTGAAATCTGTAAATTTGATAAAGCTAACAATCTTTCGATCAACGTCATGGGTTTTAATAAAAAAGAGGGGTTGCACCCGCTCTGAGTTTCTAAGAATCTAGACGGAAAGCCCATCGACCTTCTCTTGTTAACCTCTGAGGTCAAGACCCCCTACTGCGCTATAACGGATGTCGCTGCATTTTTACGTTATCGAGGTTTGGGCACTCACGCAAAGTTTTATTGCCGAACATGTTTCGCTGCGTTTGGGAAACAATGGATGCTCACCACCCACCAAAACGAGTGCATCAAGATTAATCCCGCGCAAGCTCTCCGATTTAAGAAGCCGGGAGAAAATTTTCTACAGTTTCGGCAGTTCAACCGACAAAACCCCTTCCCCGCATCATCTATGCTGACTTTGAGTGTCTCCTTCGTCCCGTCTCAGCCGTTCAGCCCACTCCTTCGATGAGCTTGGTTACTAAAATTCATCAGCATGTACCTTGCAGTTTTGGGTACGTCGTGATAGGTCAAAATGGAGAGATTGTTAATCGAGAATACTACTTGGGAGAAGACGCCGTTGAAGTATTTTATAAATGCATGGAGAAAGAGGCGCAAGCTTACAATTATCTACTGAAAAATATACAACCCCTCAATCTCACCCGAGCCAAGCGAGCTAGTTTCGACTCATCCGAGGTCTGCCATTATTGTGGAAAATGCTTCCCCTTTGTATGTTCGAAGAACCACCCTCTAATTAAGGTTAGAGATCATTGTCACGTTAGTGGAAAATTTAGAGGAGCCGCTCATTCTCAGTGTAATCTTAGCGCACGAGAACGAAAAACCATCTTCGTTGTATTCCATAATTTAGAAGGCTATGAAATGCATCTACTAATTTCCGTCGTGCACATATTCGAGGAAAAAGTTGACGTTATCAGTCAAAACACCGAGCGGTTTCAGAGTATGACGATCACGGGGTTAAAGAGTGGGATCAGTCTTCGGTTTATAGACAGCTTGAATTTCTTGAACGTTTCCCTAGATACTGCGGTTACGAACTGCAAAGCCAACGGATTCACGATTCTCGAGGCAGCTTTGGACTCGGGGTTAACATGTGCGTGGTTCGTTGAAGAAATGACTAGAGAGAGTGCTATAGATCTGCTTACCTGGAAAGGTGTTTATCCGTACGAATTCGCGAGCGACATGTCCGTTTTTGATAACGAAGATCTCCCATCTCGAGGAGCATTTTTTCCCAGTTGAAAGAAGAGGAGTTGGCAGGGAAAGAGTACGTGCAAGCTCTTAACCCCTGGCTCAAGATGAGAGTTAAAAAATGTGGTTCCTACCACGAGCTTTATCAGATGACCGACGTTTTCCTCCTCGCGGACATTTTCGAAGACTTCCGAAAGCTGTGCCTCCGAAACAATAAATTAGATCCGTGCTGCTACATCTCTACCCCGGGTTTCAGTTGGGCCGCACTCTTGAGAATGCACGAACCGAATTGGAACTGTTCACTCACGTCAATAAACACAATTTAGTATTTTCCGGTATCCGTGGCGGGGTTTCGTTTATATGTGAGAGGTTTTCCGAAGCTAATAATAAATACCTGCCCGGTTTCAACCCTCACGAACCTTCCCTATACGTCATATACTTGGACATGAACAACTTGTACGGTTTTGCCATGAGCGCTCCTCTCCCCTACGATGAGTTCCGGTACTTGACGAAGGACGAAATTAGAGCTTTCGACGTAGACGCCATGCCAGACGATGCAGCCATTGGGTACATTCTCGAACTAGACCTTGAGTACCCCCAGCGAACTGCACGATGCCCATAACGATTAACCGTTAGCTCTCGAGAATATCGAGATTGGGGAAGATCTCATTTCCCCCTACGCAAAAAAATTAGCTAAAGATATAGATCACGAGATCAGGTCTTCCTCTAAGTTCGCTCCAAATCTTCTGCTTAAGAAGAAGTACGTTCTCCACTACCGGAATTTGAAATTTTACCTCTGTCACGGATTAGTTCTTCACCACATCCGAAGGGTCTTGGCTTTCAACCAGAAACCTTGGATGGAAAACTATATACATTTCAATACCGCTAAAAGACAACAATCAACCACTCCGTTCGAAAAGGATTACTTTAAGTTGTTAAATAATTCGGTGTTTGGTAAGACTTTGGAAAACAAACAGAATCGGCTCTTCGTGAAATTATGCATCAACGCTAAGAGAGCCATAAAATACACCACCCAACCTCACGCGAATTCTTTCAGGATCTTGAATGAAAACTTGGTGCAGATTAACCGCCGAGCTAGAAGCGTTTGCTGCGACCTGCCCACATACTCCGGATTTAGTATTCTAGAACTATCAAAATTGTTCATGTTCGAGTTCCATTACGAGTACATTCGACCCAAGTACGGTAATTGGGCCAGGCTCCTATTTACAGATACCGACAGCCTGTGTTACCAAATCGAAACGGAAGATGTGTACGAGGATATGCTTCGGGATCGAGAGCGCTTCGACACGAGTAATTATCCCAGCAATCACCGACTTTTCCCAGATGTGAACGAATTAGTTCTAGGTAAAATGAAGGATGAGATGGCAGGTATCCCCATCCTAGGATTTGTAGGGTTACGGACGAAAATGTACGCGATAACATCTCTCAAAACAGAAACTAAGAAAAAAGCTAAGGGGATTCAAAGAGCGTTCGTGAAAAAACACCTGAACTTCGAGGATTATGAATCAGTTTTAAAAACACCGACATTCCCGGCTAAGGGAGTTTGGTCAAAAATTTCTAGCATTGGACACAAAGTTAGCACCGTTAAGGTTTCAAAATCCCTCCTATCAGCGTACGATGATAAACGTTTTATCTTGGATAATGGTACGGATACGTTAGCTATTGGTCACATTGATTCAGGTACTTGGAAAGAATATGAAGACGATATCGATTCGGACGTAGATATTTTGAGCGATGAGGAGAAAGAGGAGCAATTGCTCTTATCGTATCGAATGAGAGAAAATGACAAATTGAACGAAGCAAAAGAAGCTGAGGAGAGGGAGAAAGCAGCGTGGCGAACCATCCTATTAGAGAACCATAGGAGAAAGTTGGAGGATGCTGTCATTTGGGAGAACGAGAGAAAAGTTAGGAAGAGAATGATGGAAAGGGAAAGACGGGCTGTGATGTGCCTAGAGGAGAAAAAAGCTAGATTAGAGAAGCAAGCTATAAGTAAGAAAAAGAGTCTCGAACGGGAAACGGAAGAGCGGAAGAAAGCTAGACTAGAGAAACGAGCCTATAGAATGAAAAAGAGCCCCGCGCTCAAAAAAACAAAAGAGCTCCGGAAGTCAAGATTAATGAAACTTGAACGCAAGTTGTTCGCTTACTTCTGCTAACAAATTATTACCCGGAATGTATATAAAGAGATTGACTCCCTGTACTTCTTTAAAAAACATGATGGAACAATATGAAAAAGAAGTTACATTTGTGTGCAAAAATTGTTTGCTAGAATTCACCTCGAAAGCAGAAATTAAGACATTTAAAAATGTGCAAAATACGTCACATAGGAAAGTTTAATATCAGTCCAACATACTGTCACGTATGTAGAAAGTATTTTGATCCAAACATGAAACGAATGATCAACCATAACATCATTCGACATGGTCTCATTCTGCCCGATGATGAATAATGATACTCCAAAAGGAAAAAAAATATTACATTTTTATGGATTTATTTATTTAAGACCGCTAATATTATCCGTCCAACTATTATACTTGGGGTCATAACCCTTCCATTTTATGAAATAAAGCATTTTCCAATCTTTATCCTTCTTACTGCGTAGCACTTTTTCTACTAAAAATAAATCTGGAACTAGGGTTTTTTGAATTTCTTGTTCGTAGAAACCACCCAGCACCGCTTCACCCAACTCATCTTTTAAAAGATAAGTAACCGGTTCAGTTTTTTTGCACTTTGCGAATCGTGAAAACTTTGTTAGTAAAATTTTGTAAATATCCTTTATCAAAAATTTTCTTAACTTTAGAAATTCTGACTTTATTTCCCACGGCAAATTTGGGTTTTTTCAACGATTGTTTTGACTTAATTCTCAGCAACGATTCGTGACGTTTGGTTACTTCCCTCGGTTTTAGTTTAGTTGTGGAGTGAATTGTGTCATTGTAGCGAGAAACTAACTCATCGATAATGTGTATCCACTGGTACGTTCCCTGCCTGGTGAATCGTTTCCACATTTGAGTTTTCAGCGTTCTGTTGAAACGTTCTACAACACTTGCTTTCTTCTCAGAGTGGGTAGAATACATGTTGATGTTGTAACGCTTAAGGAGTGCTTTGAAGTCTTTATTGTAAAATTCATTACCTAAATCAACTTGTAAATTTTTAGGGGGTGTCGTTCCTTCGAGTATTTTCTGAAAGGCTTCCGTAACATTTAGACCGGTTTTAGATTAAAGAGGAATGGCCCAAGAAAACTTGGACATAACATTAATGCAAGTCAATAGATAGTTAAATCCTTTATTTACGTTAGAGTAAGGTATCATTTCCACCAAGTTCACCTGCCATAGATCGTTCAGGCTCAGCACAATTACTTTCCGCCTCGGAAAGTGTTTCCGCGTCGGTTTGTGGAGTTCGTTTACGAGTTGATCCATTTCGTTTTTTTTCCCACCCATTCTGAGCTTGAGTTTTGTTTCCATGATTTTTTTGATGATTTCCGCGGCTAATTTTTCTCTCCAAGAGAGTGAAGGATCCTTACGTACTTTTCAAGCTTTAGTTATAAGAATTTCGTCGGCAGCGTGCCGTTCGTTTAAATCAGGGCTTTTCGAGTAAGCGATATCGTGTTCTTTGCACGCCTCATCCAGTTTATTTATTCCAGGGTCCCCTCTAGCTAATCTGTCATTTAGTTTGGTTCTGGGCCCGCAGTATTGATATCCGGGCAAATGTACCTCTACCGGTAAATTGTCTATGATTTTATTTACGATTCCTTTTCCAAACTTGACGAAGGAAGCGTTTTTGGTCCCACAACGTCACAGAACATAATTTCCATTCGTCTGTTATTTTTTGACATCAAAATAATAGGAGGTTCAGGTCGGTTAGACGTATGGCATTTACATTTCATGCAGTACTTCATCTTGATCACTTTCCTTTTTTACTAAACAAACTTTTTTTCATTGTAAACCTAAATTCTGATAAGCATTATTTTTTTCACGAGCGGTGATGATGCGTCGTTGCTCCAATTCTGATAAAATTTCCATCATCTCGTTGCTGTGACCATCGTGCCCCGCCTGGGTGGATCCGTGCAAAAGCCTCAATCTGCTGACCAGGTCGTTAGGATCATCGTAGTACTTGTAATCCACCGTTCTAGCATACCCTGTTTTTTTTATCATGCCGGCCCCCTTTTTCTTCGTTTTTATATCCTCCCAAATAGGGCCTATTATTGTTGCATACTTGGCACTACGATTAGACTTGAGTTTTCGAGTACCTGGATCATTGTTTTGATAGATGGCGTTGGTATTTTTCAAAAGAGATGCGTAAGATGCCTTGACATCTGGAGAATATGAAGTTTCTTTCAAATCCTTAACAAGCAAGCTCCAAAGTCCGCGTCTTTCCACATACTGATTACCACCGACCACTATGTCGTTCTCGAATATTTTTACAGGTTTATTTGCGATGCTTATTTCTCCAGTTTTCATGTCATATTGCAGTACAAAGACAGGATCGGTCTCTTTGGGATTTTCGAAAAATTTGAGCAGGAAATGTTTAGCCGTTTGCCCTATGACTTGCCCCGGTAACAGACTATCCAAGGATCTGAGGGTGGGATGATTTGGAATTTCTGGAGGTGTTGAAATGTGTATGTTTTGAATTGCCAAAAGCACTGGGGTGACTTTCGGCCCTGTACTGGTAGATGCGTATTCGGTTCGTATAACCGGAGTCGCATATTCGGATACATTGGGAGAATCTCGCACTGTTGGAGTCGAATGGTCTGTAAAACTCAGAGGTGTCTTCAATTCAAACTTTTCAGTATCGTGCATTGTTCCATCAGTTTCCCACCCTTCCTCATCATCCTCAGATTTAAAAGTTTTTATGGGAGTAATAAGTCATTTACGTTTCGCTCGTTTTTCAGTAGGAAAGCCAGCAACTACTTTCAAAGGACTCGCTGCGGGTATTGGTTTTGCAACACTAGGTTTCAAAGTACTGACAACGGGTTTAAAAAAAACTCTTGTAAGGATTCTTCCTGCACTTGCTCATCCAAACGTTGATCCAAACATTTTTTCTTTAAATGTTTTTTGAGTTTTACGATTTCACGTTTCATTTCCATGTTCTTTTACCTTTCGGCTTCTTTTATTTATGAACGAAAATGAACGTTTATAACATCCCTCGTTTAACGTTTTGTCGATCGATAAAAAACCCGTACGGATCGTCCCAACACGTTCTACACAACGTTTTAAAATCTGAAAATCCCTGTCTGGCCCAACATGATTTTCGTACAAGTGTTTTAATTTTAAATCATCCACGGGAAATACAATTAATAAATTAGCATTATCTCTAACCACTTGTTTAGGAATTCTAGTGTAAGACAGACTGCAATAAAAAACGTCGGCATTAGAATGACGTCCTTGAGCGAAGTAACGCTCTATGTTTTTTTGCTTGTCCACAAGAACATCGTCAAAAACCACGAGATTACGAAACTTGGGATCAAACTCCTCGGGAGGGGTCAAATAGATTTTAGAGTCGTGAAAACTCGCTATATCCCGCCGTATGGTTCCCTCAATTTCAGAAAATATGGACTGTAAAGCTCGGTATTTTGGTTGACACAGAGTTTTGCTGTGCACGTATAATCTGTCGTAATCCAACCAACCCTCGTTACAGATAAAATTAAACAGTAAATTCGTCTTTTCACAATTTGTCGGTCCTATAATTAGACATCTGATGTTCGAAGGTAGAAATGGGCGATTTTTTGGTTTTTTACTTGGAACGAAGAAATCATAATTTTGTATATCCATTGTTTTTCAATTTATTCAGAAATCAAACTCATAAAGTCTTTATCAGAAAACTTATCGTCGAATGTATTAGATTCAACAACTCCGTAGTCTACGTTACACCAAAGTTTTACTGTTCTGGGAGTGTCGTTGCTGACATACACGGCATTAATTTCACCAATAACTTCCGTCAAGGTCATATTTCCACATGGTGGCAAATTAAACCACAACTTTTCCATAATGTTTTGTTAAGTTTTCCTTTAGTTTTGTAGATATTGTTTTACACCCACGTTCTAAGACAGAGTGGTTAATCCGACTTGTCGTCAGCCTTTTGACAGAATGGGTAGCAGTTCGAAACCGGGTGCGAGTAATTGGGGTAACTGAACGTTGTCAAAGAAACGGATTTCTGCTCAACGGTTTGAATTTCTAATTTTTTTCAGATGTATCGTTTAAGATTTTTCAACACATTTCGAAGTTCAGGGTCCGACGAAGAAATTCAACCCTTATGCTTGGAATCTTCGTTCGAAATGGAAGAACCAATTCCTTTTAAATCCTTGAATTCTATGGAAGGAGACAAGACGTACTTTACTCCGTTTTTTAAATCTGTTGCATTCTCTGTCTTAACTTCTAGAGAATTTGATTGTAACAGATTCGAGAGATTTGTATACCAGGTAGTATGAGACATTTCTTATTCCTTTTGTTTATATATAAAAAAAAAGAATCGTCAAAATGCCGGTTAATAAATTTGTACAGTCTTTGAAACGAACGCAAAGAGATGTGAAAAGGGTTCCGGGTATAGGATTTATATTAGACCTGAACCATGATTACGACATGCAAAATAAGCGCCTGACTAAAGTCGGAGCTGCTACAGAACCCGAAGATGTCGTAATTTATTCCTAATTTACCGAATTAGAAAACGAAGTAAAAAAAATTAAAGCCGACATAGGATTGAAGAAAGATGCGGATGGACACTTTAACGCTGAAAAGAAACGTATTAAAGATTTCGAAACTCCCTCGCAATCTAAGGATGCGGCGACTAATGATTACGTCGATTCAAAAACTATCGGACATGCAAATGAATCGCTTAACTAATCTAGCTGCTGGTATAGATCCCGAAGATGCGGTGACTTATTCTCAGTTGATAGATGTAAAAAATTTAAAAAGTAAGTTGGAGGAAAGTGCCGATGGTCAACTCGACGTGAAAGATAGACGAATCAAGGATCTGGCATCCCCCGCACAATCTAAAGATGCGGCGAATAAAGAATACGTCGACGCGAAGCTTCTCATCATAAACGAAGTGGAAACCAAACTCGGTTAAGCTTTGAAGGAAGGTCCCGATGGACTGCTCGATGCAAAAAATAAACGAATCAAGGACCTTGCATCCCCCGCACAATCTTAGGATGCTGCAAATAAAGAATACGTCGACATGAAGCTTCTCGTCATAAACGAATTAGAAACCAAACTTGACAATGCCTTGATTATGGACTCTTGCAAAATATTAGACGCAAAAAATAAACGAATCGGTAACCTCATGAACCCTAAAAAATATTCAGAAGCTGTTACTAGAGAATTTCTCTTTGAGACTATTAGATACACTTCACTCGGCGTTGAACGAGGATGAGGGTGAGCATTTGGTACTCGATGCACAACAGAGACGAATCAAGAATCTAGCATCACCCACACAATCTTAGGATGCCGCGAATAAAGAATACGTCGACGCTAAGCTTCTCGGTATAAACGAATTAGAAACCAAACTTGACAATGCCTTGATCATGGACTCTTGTGACATATTCGACGCAAAAAATAAACGAATCAGTAACCTGGCGAGCCCCAAAAGCCCTTCGGAAGCTGTTAATAGAGACTATTTCTTCGAGGTTATTAGAGATGCCTACGAAATAGATAAACTTCAAACGACATTGAACGAGGACGAGGATGGGGCACTCTATGCAAAAAATAGACGAATCAAATTTACGCTCCCTCCAACCGCGGAACACGACGTGGCCACTAAGGGTTACGTCGATAGTCGAATGGTAACTTTAAACGTAGAAAAGAAACTCCCACCAGACACGGAGGAAGCCAAGAATCATTTTGACAACGTCGGTTTTGTGATGGAAAGATATATAAATCCACGTATCGACTGTATAGTTACTTTTCACGGAACTAGTCCTTACCCTAAAGGTAACTTTTTCACTTGTATCAATAACTATCCTCGCCAATACTACTTATCAACATCCAGTTGGTATATCCTGGGAATGAGTATAACAAGTAGCAGAGACCAAATACCTATTTTAAACCCTCCAGATATAAAGATACGGTGTTTAATAGCAAGGTTTTTAGATTTGTCGAAAAGTATACCCAAAGACAAAGGATTTCAAGTTTATCTCGCTCTTGAGAGACTTCTCCAACCATCAACTTCAAGTATAACGGAAATACCAATCATCGTGAACGAAGGTCACATTTTCATTTTGAAATTAATTTCTTTTTGAGCCTTAAGTCTGCCGAAGCAACTGAATGCTTGTATGGCAGAACCGGCTCAATTTTGAACATTACCAGACTTTTAGAGAAGAAGAAATATCTGGTAAAGGGAGGTGCCAACCCGGAGATTCGATCCGGGAAACCTCCGATCATCGCAGGGGCCGAAAGATTGTCCTGAATTGGCCAGAATAGTTCCCATAGCCGCTGAAGGAGCATGGTAGCCTCTCACGCTACCCTGGCCGGCAGTCCTGGCGGGGACTTTGCCAAGGTCCCCTTTCCAGGGGTTCGGCCAGATCCGCAAACCTCCAGCAACCAGGCTGAGCTCTCTCACAACTCAGCCACGATGACCACTGATTTATATAATGGCTGATACGGCAAGCACTGAGGATAAAGATTACCAGATAGATATATACCTAACTAAGACTTGTTGTATAGCATGGTCAAAGCAGAAACCATATGCGAATCGAAGAACAATGGAACAAAGAACCGAGTTAAAGAGCTACTAACCGTCTTAAAATATCTTCGTAATCATATCCCTTGCACGAGAAACTTAGAAAAATTAAACAGAAATGACCGCACAATGTTTGATTAAAATTTTGCACCCTGTCGTAATTGTATTTAACGGGACCCAAATACTCTGAAATGGATGTCGGTGGTTCGAGGTTGCCGAAACTGTCAAAATAACAGGGTATGTCAGTAACTGTCGAGTAAGCCACCCAATGACTTCCGTGAAAATTTTCGAGATTAACGATGCCGCATTCGCCACGAGGTTTAGGTTTTAACGGCAGATGATCCTTGCTAAAAGTACCTCTGTATTTAGGAATTTTCAAAAATTTGACTAATCTGTTTAAATCGAGATTCGTTAACGGTTTAGTAAAATCGATCAGACCTTCACTGGCCTTAGAAAGAGCCCTCTGCCACGATTGGCTTTTTTTTTTCTTTTTACGTTTCAACACCGAATCCACCATCTTCTTGTTATGTCTCACCATTTCTTCCATTACCTTAGCTTCGTTCTGGCTCTTTTTAACTGCGGCGGCGATACCGACGGCACCTCCGGCTAGACGACCTACATCGGCTAAGATGGGTCCCAGCAATGCCAACAATGGTAAAAACCACCTCGTTTCGCGATCTTTTTTCTTTTCACCCCGCTCTGTTTTTTTCCGATTTTACTTGTTTTTGGTTTTTGTTTCGTCATCTCCCTTTTTTTAATAAATCACTTCGACTTTGCCTTTATCCAATTTCAAACTCATTTTTCTATCACCGATCAACAGCGGGTGGCACGTCGTGTTAGCTGGAACCGTGGCGTTAAATTTCAACTTTACTTGCACGCCGACTATGCCAGACTAAAATCTCTCCAATTGCTTAGAACAGTCCAAAACTACTAGAGGATACGTCTTTTTAAACTGCACCGAATCGATACACAAGTCCCCGACATCGTACAAAGTGCGTCTAAACTCTTGAGCCATTCTATACAGGATCGAGTATTCTTCAGTAGCGTAATTTACGTTCAAGTCCAAGAACGGGTAACATTCGGAATTTAAAGTTACGTGAGCATCTTGAAGACTGCAGTGATTGAATACGGCTGGATTTTTAGTTTGCGCATATTTTCTATCAGTCTGAAGAGCTAGAATTACCCACCTCGGTTTTTCGATGGCCGAAGTAGTAAGCACGCGCCATGTGAAACTAGTGCTCTGAAGAAGTTCGCAACTATCGTAATGCCAGTGCCTAAAACCCAAGTCCACGTTCATCCCACCTTCTATGTAGATAAAAAGCCTAAGTTTTTGCTCGTCGGATGTGGTTACGTGCGGTACGTGCCACGAAAAGCTACTCAATTCGACTTTCCCAACGGCTGTTGCAGCTGCCCTGAATACAGCGTCGTCATTGCTTGCCCTAGACAACGTTAGGACATACTAGGCGCCGTACAGCACCTTGTTATAATTTTCGAAAAATCCCATGCAGTGTATTAAAGGAATGGCAAACGAGAAGCTTTCTTTAGGAGTCGTTTCCTTCACGATGATGGAATACCGTAATTTGAATCCGATGTTATCGTTCAAACTGGCCGCGGAAGATTCTGCCGCATCTAACGCCCAGCAGTTCCCCAGCAACGACACTTAATCAGTCGAACCGCACGTAAGAAGACCTTTCATGAGAGTCCCATAACCGGGGTAATTTAACTCGTCAACTAGCTTATCCCCCAAGTGATATTTAATGCTGGAAAACAGGTACATGGAACCATTATTGATGAGAGACGCTACGTCCGTATCGGCAAAACTAGATCCGTCGGCATTCAGTAACCTGCCTTTAATCAGAAGATAACTATTCGCGACGTGTAGGAACAAATCCTGGTTTTCAATTACGATTCTAATTTCCGAATTGACGTTGTTTAGATTGGTTCCTACTAGCGGATTATATTCGTAAAATGCGTAGCTCTCCACGGAAGAATCTTGTTGTAAAGATTCGTTTATATCGAGGTAATGTTCCGTTAAACTCATCTTCTCGCTCTCGTTATAAATTTGACGAATGCTGCGTTTTTTGCCCTTAATTGAGTATTATCTACGACGAATCCTTTTCCAATTATTCTTTTTTTTTCTTTCGAATACTAACATTCTTTTTTTAATATGTACAAAATTATTTTTTAGACCTCAGATGAAGTCTGACGGTAAGGGTTTCCCCGTTTAAATTTATCATTTCGTTATCTTGAGAAGTTAACCAAATACGAATATTACGAATCTTGTCGGTAGTTACAGGAAGGTAGATTAAATTTTGAGGGGAAATAATTATGTTATAACCCGGTGGCACTCCTGGATAAAAAGCGTATATGCAAGGTTGAGTGTCGTTATTCACATAGGAACCACCCGATTATGTTGGTATGAACGAAAATTGTATTGAGCCCCATTATATCCACGGGTTTTTTACCTTGCTGAGTTTTAGTATAAGTTCCCTGAAGGAACCCTAGAACAGTTCCTAAATTATTATCTTCCAGAAACGAAATGCCGTAGAGCGGATTATTTATAACCAAATTTGTTTTATGGTTCGGTTCTAAAACGATCGCATTTTTTTCGTAACTATTTTGTTCCAATGTAGACTGCATAAATTTATTCAAGTCTGAAATTTCGTAAGCACCTGGAATAACCTGCACCTTGATCCAGTTTGTTCCACCATCTATAGTGTATGAAAATTCATTATTATCTACGTGCACGTTAAAAATGCTGTAATACGTATGCAACGAGACGAGTGCCATTTCATACTCTCTTTTAGGGTTTAGGTATATGGGCGTTTTCAAGTTACAGCTTAGTTCCACACCTACACCAGTTAGAATGATTGAACTTGAATCCGCACTTTTTTTTTTGTTTGTAATATATTTTACATTTTTTAGAAATACTTCACCCAATAACCTATCACACATCTCCCCCATTTTTCCCTGGGTTTGTATACCCCCGGGTTTTTTAGATGTGACGCGACAGCCCAATCGTACTTTTATATACTTCTGTTACTAAAATTGAGGCACGACTAAATGCTTACAAAAAAAAGTAAGAGTGACAGTACTGGCTCGTGCCGAAGTTTTAGTAGTAGAATTGTTAGTGGTCATACAGTCCTTTGGGAATAGAATTAAAAGTATATGGACATACCTATGAAGTAAATAGATTTAAAACCACTAAGGTTAATGAAATTCGATGTTTAACATTAGGTGATGGAATTTTAAGTCTTGATTGGGTTGAATAAGTCCTGTTAACATTAATTTAGTTGCACCTGAGACAAAAGAGAATTAAATTTTCTCCACTGGCCTTGACCCTAATTAGTTAGCGCTGTAAAACTTGCAACCCTATAATTCTTGAATGAAATTTAACTAGAACAACTCAAGTCTTAAAATAATACATTGGAGTCAACTCACCTAAAGTAATGTGCATGCAAGTTCCATAAAATACCATTGAATTTTTGTAAGTAACTTCTATGCCAGGCATCTGGAAGACATGAAATTGTATTAGAAAAGCATGCTCAAAAAGACAAGCATTAATGCGTAATTTCAACATACAAGATTGGTATTGAAAAGACGTCAAAGGTGTAAAAAATTAAAAAAGAACCATTAACGAACTTTAGGTGCTAAGTAAAGAATATACAACGAAGACATCTTGTCTCTTTATAGTAAACAATTAGTGAAGTGACTGTCCTCTTTTGCCTATACAGGCGTGAATATTCAATATAACTAATATATGCATATTTTATATCATCATGAGTCTATGAAAAGTTCCGTAGGAACGATGAGTGACAGACTTGCATTAGGTTGGTGTCCTAGCGTTTGACCGATGACAGAGACTCGCCTCGACCACCTTTGGAACTAGACACCTAAAACTTTCAATTTTAAAAACTAGATGGCTCCAGTAATTTGTGCCTTTTAAAACTTTAGTATCATTTACAGCTTGTTTGTGGGCTCTCAATGTTATTCATAAATTCTTATTTAAAGTATCCTTTGGAATTCTCAGACTAATAAAATTTATTAAGCTATATTCTAAAGTATTTCGGTATTATTTTTAACCAATCACGAAGCAGTTTGGTTAAAACGAATGCCATGACATGTGTTATGTAATGTGCCACTCGTGCTTCAACTAAAAAAGTGAAATCTTCCAAGTCAACTGCCAGAAAGGGACAGACGAGGAAATTCAACTTTATAAACAACAAGAAAGTAGTTTGATAATATGGCAAAAAATGTTTGCTCACTTAGTGCAATTATTTTGTTGGTGGTCCGTGTTCATACTGGAGATAATCCCCTAAACAGTAAAATGTATGCTAAGGCATATCTACGATTATCTGTTGCACATTTTAAGTTGAAAGACAGGAAGCTGATTATATCTAAAGTGTGACACGTCGTATTATGATTTGTGAGATTTTCTGCTGCATTTTCTACATTCTACCACAAAACATTGAGAAAGTGTTTAAATGTGGAAACCGTAGTAAAGCCTTTTAACTGAAGCTCATGTTTAGTTGCGTTTGGGGGCGAGAAGTGTCTTAATGTTTTTGTGACGAGAAGCCTATTAAAAACATAGTATGGGGTACTGCAATTTCTGGTGAATGAGGCTTGTTGTAACGTAAATTAATTTTTTCTACCGATCGTTCCTTAAATCAAGTTTGTAGTACGCAATTATCTTATTTAACGTGAATATCAGACGATGTATACTCGTATACAAAACGGTGTGAAAACCTGGAAATGCAACCGTAGTGGTGCCGCTTTTCATACATAATTAAAAGAAATAGACAACTTTTAAATGCCAGATATTTTTATTAGTATCCGTTTTCGAAGTAAGAAATATTACAATGCATAGTCAACGTTTTTTAATGAGACACTTAAGTGAAAATTTTAAAAAGCTACAATTTCGTTGTAAAAGTGTGTAGCAATGTAGTCGAATGGATAATGGTGTAAACCCCTTGAAGTTTGAATTGTATGCTGCAGCATTTTTATTGAGAAGCCCTTTATTATCTACGGTCGAATTCTACTCTAGCTGATTTTGTAAGGTGTGTGCTACTTCAAATACTAAGCTTCAGCAGGTCCCCTTTTCGGCAAAACAATGAATGACATTAAAAGAAATTTATAAATTTATAAATTTATAAAAAAAAATCCTGTAACTTTAAATTCTTATTCGTCGCTTATACATGACACTGTGCAAGAGTGCATTTTTTTAGGGTACTGCTACTCCGCAGCAGGGGGGGGGGGGGAGGCTCCCGATTCAGGATCCTTTACACATTCATATATCTTTCAATTTTGGCGTCACTGGTTATTAGTGCTAAAAATTGTTTAAAATATGAGTAATCGAAACTTGTCAGCCTAAAAAGTGTTCGGTAATGAGAAAGCACCTCCGTTACTCTGTCTAGTGGCACAGACAAGAAACATTGTGGAGGGGGACGAATAAAGCCAGCTCGCGGTTTGGGGGAACGCTTCCCTAGATCATTCCGAGGAATTGAAGCAATTTATGGTACATCACTGCCGAATCCTGCTTCTTTAGAGTACTTATTTATTTTACGTATTCTGGCAGAATTTTTGTAGCTTTATGACACAAAGGCGGAAGAAGTATCGTTTATGTTACACGAATCCTATAAAAAACTTAGTGCGTGACAGTGTATCTGCTTATAAATGAAGCTTGTTACAGTGTAGATGGATTCGTTCTGGCAATCAATCCTTAGAATTAAATTGTAGTACGAATTGCGTGTTTAACGAATGTGAGACAATACATATTTCAGTACACAATTGTGTGAAAACCTTAAAATACATATTTTGTGATGCTGCATTCTCACCTATTTAAAAGAAGTCTCTTTTAAACTTATTTTTATAAACCACCAGTTGTGAAGCACATAATAATGATGTTGCATAGCATATTTTACTTTCATGAGACACTTAAGAGCTTATTAATAAAGCTGCACTTTCGTTAAACTAGTTTTGAAGTATCGTAATTGAATGTTTAATGGTGTAAAGCCTTGGAAGTGTTAATTGTGTGATGCTGCAATTTTACTTCTACAGTAACTAATATCATT
>JAHWFP010049990.1:2955-16146 GCA_023313725.1 Lithobius niger | reverse complement strand
GGTAAACGTCCCCCCCCCCCCCCCCGATACAAGCAGTCGGAAAACAGTTCGGAGACACATTTCCGTGAATAATTAATGCCATGTTGATAATTTGTCGACCTTGTAGTAGTTTTTTTAGGGCATCACTGATCTGGGCGATTTGTTTTGAATGTTCATCCTCTTCATACTACAATTTACTTCGTGCATCAGCAGAAGAAATGATTCTGTTGTCGGGCCTCAGTTGTCTACAGCCCCTTCACTGATACCTTCATCGTTGGTAAGTAATACAGACACACGATTCCATAGCGAAAATGAAGTCTGCCGTATTGCACACACATAAGAGTCTAAAAGGTGGCCATGCTCTGCGTTGAATTTGATCTTGCATGTCTTTCAGAAGGTTTTGTATAGTTACTTCATTGTCGTCATGAGCCTCATTTACCACATCGACGAAGATGTCATCCTTGCCAGATGGACTGTTTTGGATGGCTGTAAGTGTGTCATCTTTAAGTTGGCTTTCTGCATGTGTTTTCTGTTAAGTCAGACTCGGTTGAATTGTTGGTTATTACACATTGGTTGGTTTCAGATTCTTCATCACACTCATCTTGGCTGTCTTCTTCAGACGTTGCTGTTCCGAGACTTACAAGAGGGTGCACGTACACAGCTTTTTGATTAAAAAGATAACGAAAGGTTTGTCCATCCAGCTCCTCACCAGGTGGCAAAACTGGAGCCACAAGCACTCCATTCATGGGGAGTAATATCTCAAAATCCTTGGTGCCAAGTAACACGTTTTGAGAAACATCTTGCATCCTTTGCGTCATCTCATTTATGGTCCGATGTTTCTCAAAACGAACTGCACTTATGCCAAATCCTTTACTGAAGGCCTGCACCTTTCTCTTGCCTGTCAATGTCCGTTTCTAACAGGGCTTACTGACCAAAAATACGTGTCTAGTGAATGTTGTCCTAATTTCTTTATTGTTAACGTTGAACTTTGGTATTTTGGTTGGTTACTTACCTGTCGATACCACACTTCCAACTAGGGGCCACCCGGAAATAAATAAACGACGTATTTTATATTGTAGTCTGCTTCCTCCACCCACACGCAGCAGTGACTGCATGGCTGTTGTAGAAATTGATGCATGTAACGATGCATGCAACGATGCAGGTGTGCTGTTGGAGCCACTGGCTATAAAAGGTTGGCTTCGATGTGCAGGTTTAGTGTCCTGTAGAGCAGAGTGAAGCTGTTCTAAAATTCCGGAAATTGCAGCAGCTGGTTTCGAGGTTTTCTATGTTGTGTTCGCCCATCTTTAAGCCTGTAAGAACATAAACAAATGAACTTGAAGCACACTTGGTAAGGTGAAGTGAACAGCTGTCGGTTGGATAACTTGGGGGGGGGGGGCGCCCTCCCCATAAAGTTGTTGGGCTAATTCATGGTTTACGATTGCTGCAATATAAGCTACCTAGGGTTATGCAAATAAATGCACGTCGCAGCCATATTACAGGGCTGTAAAAATAACGAACTGGTGTCGGTGTCTTTCAAGATACAGTACTAGTATCGGACACCCGTTTTTTTTTTCAATTATTTTGCAAAACGAAATGACCCATTTTGACATTTCAATATACAGGGTGTTCAAAAGTCCCAGATAGGATGAATAACTTTTGAACAGATGAGAATTGAAACTTGCACCTTTGGGGACGTATGTTGGGTTGAGGGTTCTATCTTTTGGCATAAAAGACATCGCAGTACCCCCCCCCCCCGCCGTCCATGGGGCCCCAGAGGGCGCAACTCATTAATTTTTAATGGGGAGGGGGGGGGGGGGGGGGCTCGAGCAGCACGTCGTATTAAAGCCCTTAACGAGCTGAGAAAAATGGCGCAAAGAAAACGTCGTTACGTTACTCCAAGCAAAAATGGCGCCCCATCAAACTTCGAAATAACACTTTGCATTGGAAGCATTTACGCCAATAGAAAACTATTCGGCGATGTTCACAACGTGACGGTTGTTCCAGATGGACAAACTGAAAGACAAACGTAAAAGAAAAGTAGCGGTCCCACATTTGGGGAGAGGGGGGCAGGACAAATAAAATCTTGACTGTGGCTACACTACAGAATTTCAAATGGGAAAGGGGGGTCGAGTGTCACGTCATATTAAAGCTCTTAATGAGCTGCGAAAAATGATACAAAGAAAACGTCACTACCTTGCGCCAGTCAAAAATGGCGCCCCTTTAAAGTACGAACGTGACACAAATTCCTCCAAGTCTGTTCCAGGGGGATAAACCGAAAGGCACATGTACAATAAAACAAGGTTGAAGCCCCTCACTTTGGAGCAGGGCGATTTTTACCGTAGCTGGAGAGGGATTGTGAGAGGGACATGAACGAAATCCTAACTAAATAAGATGTTCAAACTGTAAACCTTGCACCTCCTGACAGTGATACAGTCTAGCTTTGAAAGCTCTGACATTATGAAGCATGTGAGGTGTGATTTTGTGGCAAACGTGTGTAATTGTTTGTCTCAGCTCCGCAAGAGTGGCAGGCATTGTGTCATACACTTTACTTTTGACATACCCCCATAGAAATTGGGTGGGACCTCCGAGGAGGTCGCTGGAAAAATATTTGCCAGCTCGGTTAAGAGCCGGTGGAAAAAATGAAAGATTTTTACCTATATTTTCTAAGCATTGATGTTGTTCTTGAAGACTTTCCTCCATCACGATGTTCTTGATGTTCTTCTTTTTTCTCCCCTTCACTTAACTTTTTTTACATTTTTCCCAACCTTTCCATACGTTTCTGTTCGGTCCTTCGTCATCTTTGGCGCTTGTTTTAAGTTGTAGATTGGCATGATGTATTGGCCCCTCGTTCTTCTTCAAGCGTCGCCCACTCTTCTTCCAGCAGTCGACTTTCTTCAACAACTCTCCATTGTTGATATTCTAGCATATCCCTTTCTTGATCAATATCTTCTTGCGGTATTTTTAGGACTTCCTGTTCTTTTTCGATGTTTTTCATTTCATCTTCCACTTTTTTCTCTCTTCTTCAATCATTTTTTCTTCTTTCCTTATCTTTTCCCATTCTTTCTCGATTTCTTCATTTTCTTTATAATTTCTGATGGTTTGTGCTCGCACCCTATTATAGGTGCATACTCTCTCCAAAACCGTGCTCGACATCGGTGCTTGTTTTGCCATGGCTAAGGCAGGAGTGGATCAAATTTTCTTTCCACTCTCCTATCGTAACGTGACGTTTTTCAGATGTTTCATACCCCCTCTCTCCCCCTCATGTCTTTTAAACACATGTGCCTGAATCTCCGTTGTCACGTTGTTGAGTACTCAATTCAATGTGGAAAGAAACGGTCCCTTCCAGGGTCTTAATGAATGATGGGAAAAGACAGTGACTTTTTTTATCCTTTCTTATTCTTCGGTTTACGTAGCATGCTCAAATTCAACCCTCTACTATATAACAGTGGGCTTCTTACTATCGTAACTTTCGTTACTGTTATCACTCGCTACTGTAGTTTCTTCCTAGATTTGATAATGTATCATATGATCTGTCCCATCTTCGATAGCTTCCCTTCCTATTTCATCGTCACTATACATGGTATCCTTGACGCGGCAATGTTGACCTCATGTCCATTTTCCTCTGTGTTTTATTTGTATTTTCATCGTCTTCTACGTTCACAATATCTTCACTGATTTCTGATTGATCTTGAGAGGATGTCATTATTTATTCGTTTCCTAACTTCTCCCTGCTTTGTGTTCAGACACAAGGCACGGTGGTGGGAGAATAAGAGAACGCTACGATTCGAGTGTACTAGAAAAATAGCAAAAATAAAGAAGTAAAAAAAAAATCAAATGAGCCCCAGGAAAAATTACGTCACAGATCTTTGCGGGAGTCGCTTTATCTGCGGTCCTCGCCATGCAGTTTTAAAGTTGCAAAGGGATTTTATTCTCATCCTTTGTTCGGTGAGCAAAATGTGTCTTTCAGCGTACGAAATGTAATTAAGTACTAAACGGAATTATTATTATTATTACTACGGAACAATTTTATGGTTTTGAGTAAGTGAGTGAGTGAGTGACAGAGTAAGTGTCTGTATGACGGAGTAAGTAACTGTCTGATCGAGTGAATGAGATAGTGAGTGAGCGAGCTATTGAATAAGAAGAATTATGAGAACAGTTTTGTAAAATTATTTCAACCTATCCGATAAAAAAAAAACATGGAACGGAACAAGTCAGATGACATAGAAATAGGAAACCAGGACGATCATAGAAATAGGAAACCAGGACGATCAAGATGAAAATGAAGATGACAACTTAAAAAATAATTCCAATTTCTCCCCACATTCCTTGTCAAATGAGGATGTGTATAGTTGTGACCAACTGGATGCTTCTGTGATTTCAAGTCTTCAAAGTGAGATATTTTATGGACACAATGTGATTATTCATGATAACTGGCCACCAGTCACACAATCGGATTTTGACTTGGACCCTAATCATCTTCACTATGCAAGTAAGAATTTAAGCACCGAAAGTGAACAAGTGAATAGAACGCTAGATCCATACGAAGTTCAAACAAGCCCTGTTTCTCCTGCATCAAGTACGATAATTATTCCTCAAAGGTCGTGTTTATTGGTGAAAACAGTTAATGATTCATACACGGATTTTGATCAGAATGAACAAGTGTCCCCTTACTAGTGAACAATGTAATCCGTTTTCACCTACCTACAGCGCTGTATTTAACCCGGAAAAGCGTTATTTTCATCTCAGCCTGAAAAGGATTCATCAGGTCATGTTTCCATCATTGAAGATCCTTATAGTCAAGTATTTGATGAGGAATATGTACTAAATCTTCACGAGTGGGCTGATCAATTAAACACGCCTGTAAATTCGTTACCTATTTCTTCTTCAGAATCAAGTAACCACTCTGAATATGAAAGTGGAAAATTACATACTCCAGTGAAAGCGTGCATAGTGGAATCAAGCCCTGTTCAGCCTATGACAAGTCCTGTGTTATTCCCGAAAGGACTTGCCTAACTTTTTAAAAACCATGTAGTTCAGAAGCAACACTTCCAAAATATGTGCAGAAGAATTTTGTCCGTTCACCCTCTTCAATTGTTCAAGAAGGCTTTGGATCACGAAGGAGAAAGGGAGTAACTAGAAATTTAAAGGGAAAAATGGGGAAAAAACGAAAAGGTATTGGAAAACGCTCCAAAAGGCACCCTCCACCTACCTCATCGAGCTCTAGTGATAGTGAAGATTTTCATCATGATAGAAAACAGAAAAAAAGTTTCCTGTAGTGTCCTTTCTCCAAATGCAGAACAAATGAATGCAGAAACACCGTTAGAAAATTTTCACCCTCTGAAAAAAAAATAAAAGACCTTCAAAACAAGTTTCTCATCATAACCCTTCACCAAAGCATACAGATTCATTGTCATTAGAAGATGCCAGTCCTTCTAAGCCTAAAAAAAGAAAAAAATCAGTGATAACCCATCTGCCCCCCCCCTCGGCCCCCCCCCCCCCCTCTGCTTTACAGTATCGTAGCGAAAGCTGCCAAGAAGAAGAAGAATCTTTCAAACCATCCACGCCTGCAAGCCAGATCTGAATCTTCTGAAAACTGTCTTGGATATAATATACATGATTTGTAAATGTTTCCCTGGTAGAAACAAGACACATAGGCATTTTAATACGGAAGGTGCAGATTTTCACATCAATTTTGACCCAATCCCTACTGAGTGACTTGCTTCTCGGGGGCTCACCATTTCCGACCACATAGAAGCTGCCTTCGCAGCTGTAATACGAACTGCTCTATCAGACGCAAGGGGGGACAGATCAAGTAGGTACAGATGTATGACAAGATTTAGGTTAGGGGTTTGAATAATATCTCTGTAATGTGTGGTGCAGTGGCAACCCGAACCACTGCATTGTGACTGAGGTTGGTGCTAATGACCAAGCTATTGACACGCCATTAAGCCTTCATCCCCCCTCGTTATTTATTAAACTGGTACACTGATATACAAATATTGTAAACCAACGGTACCTGAACTAAACTGTGACTGATTGATGGTGTTATTGTATACCGATACTCTACCATTAATCAAATACTGTTAACTGATTTACAACTCATTGTCTGTTAATAAACTATTATGGCATTGAAAGCTGTGTCCTCTTTCATAGTCCTTTTGCAGTAATTTAGTTAAGTGACAAAAGTCGACTTCTCCAGCGACGCAAGCTAAAAACCTTTGTTACAACACCACTACATTAAAACTTAAGTATTAGTAAAAATGCAATGCTCTTGTATAAATAAAAGAATATTGTATTTTTACCTGGAAAAAATCCATGGCAACAAACGTACAACCAAGAGTAAATTGTGCACAATTCGTTAATTTTCTCTGTTGTCCAATTTTTTTGCCCTCACTTTTGGGTATGTTGGCAAGAAGTTGAAAATCCGAATTTGGACTTTTTCCCGGACAAAATTTTACAATTCTCCTTCTTAGAATTCTCCTCGCTGTGTTACTAGTTTGGGATGTCCCTTTGCCAAAGTCGGCTCTTACCAACCCTTATTTGCAAAAAAATGTCCACTTAACATATTCAAATATCAACACTTTCCGCCTCTTCCCACGTCACTTCCAGTACTCTACTTCCTCTCGATCTATCCCCACTGTCTCTTTTGCCGTCGTCAACGGCAGGTCGATTAGGAGACTTAGTGTGCAGCTGGAACTGCTTATAATACAACTACGCTTCAACAAAGGAACGATGCCGAAACATGGCGAGAAGCCAAAGGGGAAGGCGATGCGAATTGATTACCAGGTGGACGCTATGAGTTCCGCACAAAACTTTGGAAACAGCCAGCAAGAAGACGGGCGTGGTTCAAGATGGCGGCGATAGGCCTAACGCGACAGCTGAAACTGTTAGCCTGGCCATCCCATTGGGCAGGCTCGTGGAGACAATTGCTGGTCCGGCAATGATGGGTAAGGAGTTGCAGGGTATACTGATAAATGCATTGCACAAAAATAGTCGTGAAAATGAATGCCGTCTTGCGGAGGAGGGGCCTGGAATGCCGTCTGAGGGACGAGACGTGGAGTAGCTTGGCGAGCGGGAAATGCCGTAAGCATGGTGAAATGCTGGAAAAATACCCATTTAGAGAGCATGAACGCCATCTTGTTGATGAGCGGGCTAGGCGGCATGAATTGGTATTCCGGGCATTCGTGGGCCGCGATCGGAAATGTTGTCACGGCGTGGGGAACAGTTTGACGAAGATGAAAACGCAGGTTATGGTGGTTGGCAGCCAAGTGATGATGATTATTGGTCAGAAAATAGGCCGGGTGAGCGGGCCAGTGATCAGGGCCCAGACATGGGACGGACGTGTACGAAGATGGGGCCCCTAGGTGTGACAACAACATTGCCCGAGGCCGAAACGCTAAAGCACCTGGTGTGGACGGTCGAGTCGGGTATTTTAAATGGTGGAATAACAATAAAGATGTGTGGCTGATGCAGCCTGAACGTGATTCCATTTCTGATGGTTATGTGGTGGATGCGAAGTTGCAGGCGGAATTCGTGGTGCCCCGGATGCCAGTGTTATTTCGTAGTTCTGATCGCATTTTAGAGATGGTGGATGCAGCGATAGCGAAATTACAAGGTAATTGTTTGTTGATATTGTTACCGTTACTACGTACGCTGCAACTTTGCGCCATGGACCCGATTGATTTTTCCTGAAGCTGGCAGACGCAGGTGTCACAAGCAGTGGTCGACGCAACAACGTTGCTAGTGCAGGCCGTACTGAGCTTTAATGAGACTCGTCGGAACCGATTGTTATATGCGTTTGCGGAGCAGATGCGACCCGAACTTTTAGCAAAGCCACCGACGTTACAGAAATTATTTGGTGTGCCATTACATGACCTATTACGACAGGTTCAGCAGGTCGTCACGATTACTAAGAAGGCGGTGGTGCCCAGTCGCAACAGGGTGCCATATGCTGGACGACGGCCATTTCGGAGGTTCTCCCGGGTTGGCCGATTCAGAAGATGCGATTGGAACTGAGTATTTGCAGGGTGGAAGCGTGTGGGGAACGGCTTGGCTGATGCAAGGCCGGTGGTGCAGGAAGAACTTTCCGGTGCTGCAGTGCGAATTCTGGAAGCGGACATCGTAACGTCTTCGAAACTCATTGTCAATAAATCTATTGCTTTCTAAAGATTGGAAAAGTCCATCATTGGAAAAGTCCTGTCGCAAACACCAAACCAGGTGTACAATTGTACAATTGTCGTTACACTGGAGTCACACTGGGATATTTCGAACCACGTTTCAAAATAAATAGGAAGAACAGTTAGTTAAATTAATTGGTTCTCAAAATAGGTTTTTAAGAATAATACTTTGGTTTTATTATGAATAATTAACACTCCTTGGGTTGTTAAATATCGTGTATTCAGTCATGCCTCATAGTGGTAAGTTTCCATTGCAATTGGCTACTGTTTTATCCAGAGGTAGGCGTATTTTGGTGATTTCTGAATAATGTTCTTGATATGGTAAGCGTGCAAGGAATTGTAGTCCAGGTCATTACAAGATTTCAGAAATGATTAATTTGCTGACTTATGTCATATCTTTGCCTACCCTTGCGACCGTCTCTTAGCGTAGTGCACTGACAACTACTGTCGCAAGCTCTAGCTCAACTAAATTTTCTAGCTTTTTACATTGCCTCCAAGCAAAAGGAGTTCATGTGTGTATTTTCAAGCCCTCTAGTAGCAACGACAGCAGCTACACCCAAGAAACCATTTAAGAAATGACAGTGTTCTTCCAGCTTTTGAGCAATCATTCTACGAGTTCAATGTCAGTAGAGTGCTGTTGTCTAATAGCCTCATTGACATCATTAAGAATTCCGCAAAGTAGTCTTCAAAATCATTTACTTGAACCACACAGCAAATCATCAACAAACATATGCGCATGTCAGCAGCATCATTGAAGATGTAGAGGCCGCCTACAAAAAAACTTTTAAATATAGACATGATGTATTACAAAATGAAATAATGAACGCCTTAACCAATGACAAATACCTGAATCAGCGATAATTGTAGAGGTTTGCAAATATACATCTCAACTGGGCTTAACCTAAACTTACTAAACTAGTGAAACTTGTAAACTTATTTGTATAGGCCGACTCAGTTTGATTCAAATGGGGTCGTGAACAATTAAAATTAAAATTCACCAGTGTAAAAGTCACAGTATTAGTGAAACGTTTGAATTGCCATTTACACTAAACGTGGCCTACTTTTCTCATCAACTGTGGGTATGATGCAGAGCAAGTTAATCACGCACACCATTTTAAATGAAGTTTAGTCGTTTGAAGAGATTCAGCATTTGTCTAACAGAACTTTATGGTGGTACAGTAGTCTTAGAAATAGGTTGTTACTCTAGGTGGTTGATTAAACAATGAGTCAAATGAAAAAATGCAGGGTGTTCATTTGAAAAGTTTTCATACGTATTTCTCGGCAACCAGCACAGTTATTTACATGCATATTGACGATTCTAAAAATGTTTCCAGAAGAACCCATTCTGCAGACATTGGTGGTGGGGCGCAATTCAGTCCGTACCATACCTCCAACTCAAAATGCTTCATTTGCATCGCACTCCTTGTGATGCATCAAAATAAAGCTCAAGAAAAGATACTGGCCTTTGGCATAACGAAAATTGGTTGATACGTTCTTGGATTTTTAATAAATGTAAAATAATAAATTTGCTGCAGGTGGCTTTCCTATATACCATTTTCTTTCACTAGTCGAGGATGGTGGGCTGCAGGAAAGCCACCCAGCAGCAATTTCAGCACTATACTTACAGCATTAATAACTGAATAACTTAATAACATTTCGTTACACCATACCAGTATTCTCTCGGAGCTTTATTTTGATGCATCACAAGGAAGAGGGTGCCATTGAATTATTTTAGGTTTGGGGCAGGGGCTGAATTGTTCCCTACCTCCAATGCCTGCAGAATGGGTCCCCTTTCAAACCTTAAAACCTCCAATAAACTGCATGTAAATCTGTTCAGGTTGCTGAGAAACACAGGTTGAAAGTTAGCAACTGAACATCCTGTGTACTGAAAAATTACTGAAAAATCGACACCTACTGATAACAATAAAGGAAGGCTTTTACTGAATTCTTTGCATTAGAGTTTGTGAGAAATATTTTTGTCCCATTGTTCCAACTGATTAGATATAGATGTAAAAGAATGGACGGGTGGTCTAATGCACCCTGTTTAAACTTAGCAAAAGCTACTCATATTAACTGCAAGTCTGATACTATTTTAAGGTGGAATCATCTAATGTCGCAAAAAGCAAATCTTTTTTTTTAAACTCGAATTATTACATAAATATGATTTACAAAAAAAATGGATTACAAGGGGGAAAAAAAAAAAATGAAAAGCATTTAAAAAATAAGAAATGACCACCGAGATAAAGACACTATGGCTCCTAAGAAGCATGCCAGTCAGTAGGGTGTGCCCCCTGTGGGCTGGGGGTAGAATAAGCCCACCGTACCCCTGCGTGTCGTAGGAGGCGACTAAAAGGGAACCCAAGATCACGGTTTGCTAGTGTGCCAAGGGTCTGCGTGGCGGAGGGTTTTTAGTCCGTCTTGAACACTAGCAACCTCAACACTACGGTTTGCGAGTGCGCCTACGGTGTGTATGGCGGGCAGGTTTAACACCCGTCGCAAGCACTAGTCCGAAAGAGGTGAAGGGACATCCAGACAAACCGGGCCCGGGGTGGCTGCTTAGAGGATGTTAGGCGGTTTGAATCCCCTTTTGGGTTTGATTCCGATTTGCCCATTCTGGCCACTGGGCTTTTCATCCTCATCCCCCAGCACGTTGGCCGTGTGCTGCAACCTAGTAATCCGTGGAGGCGGAGATCCTGGCTTTCGGGCTTTGGCTTCTTATTCCGGAGGACGGGTGGCCTGGGCGAGCCGGCCTAAGGTCAATCGGCTATGACTTTTCGGGTCCTGTCGTTGTGGGGAGGCGGCTTGTGCTGTATCCATCTGCATCACAGACCCGAACTGTTTGGGTTATCGAGGGAGGTGGTGTGTACGGCTTCCTTGGTGGCCTCGCCTCTCGGCATGCTTTGGCTGCCACCTCACCGAGATAGACGGCGGTGTTAGCTTCCTGGTGCAGGGCCCTGGATATGCGGCTTCCGGCCCTGCATCACCCGAGTGCCGCGCGGGGTTTTTCTTTTCTGGGGGGCGCACCGCCGCGACTTCTTTTTGCTCTCCATGGCAACTTCTTCTCCCCCCTCCCCTGCAAAAATTTCTTCCCCCCAAAATTCTTCCCCTCCTCGCCGCACTAGCAAGCGTCAGAGGAGGGAACCTGAGATGGTTGGGCCTGGTGCCCAGTTACCAGACATTGGTAAGAGTCGGGACCAAGTCCCGAAGTTCTTGGTAGTGACAGGCGAGGGCCGAGATGTTACACAACTCGGTCCGTTCGCTGTCCACAAAGCACTCAAAGGGATCTGTGGTTCCGATCCGAAGAGTGTCTCTCGGCTCCGTGCTGGGGGATACCTTGTTGAGGTTGCGGATGGGGCTCAGGCAAAGAGGCTTTTGAAGGCGGGTGCACTGGGGTTATGCCCGGTGCGTGTGGAGCCGCATCGTTCCTTAAACAGCAGCAAGGGGGTCGTGACGTGCTTTGATTTGAGGGGTCTCAGCGATGATATCATCCTGGACGAACTCAAGTCACAAGGCGTTACGGCTGTGAAGCGTTTGACGCGGAAAGGTGAGAATGGTGCCCAGCCAACTGACACCTTTTTCCTGACCTTTGATACGCCAGTTGCACCGCAGCACATTACTGCCGGTTACCTGCGGTTGAAGGTCAGGACTTATGTACCGAATCCAATGCGGTGTTTCCGCTGTCAACGCTTCGGCCACACCAGCGGCTCGTGTAAAGGTAAGCCTACCTGTGTTAGCTGTGCTCAGGCAGCCCATGAAGGTGCTGATTGTGCTGGCCCAGAGCAGTGCATCAACTGTGGTGGTCAGCACCAGGCCTCTTCGCGGGACTGCCGTGTTTATTTAGAGGAACGTCGTGTGCAGGAATTGAAGGTCAAGGACGGGCTTTCCTACTCGGAGGCCCGGAAGAAAGCTAAACTATCGGCAGCACCGGTGACCAGATCTTTTGCACAGGTGTGCAGTGCGCCATTGCCTGGCCCAGTTAGTGAGTCTGCTGATTTAGCGGATTTGCGCGCTGAGCTCAGGTCTTTGACGAGGACGGTAGGCATGCTTGTTACTTTGTTGACCCAGCAACATCCATCTTTGCAGGGTCTTTTGGGTTCTTCGAAACCGGTTGATGCCTTGCCGTCGACATCTGCACAGCCTGCTACTGTTCCTGTTCCTGTAACTGTTCCCAGGCAGGTTAAGGCTGTGGTTAAGCCTCCTCCCGCCCAGAGTGCACCACGGAAAGTGTCAAAGAAGGCTCCTGCTGGTACATCCTCAGCACCACCCGTGAGGAAGTTGCCACCAGGAGGGAAGGTGAAACAGTCGTCGAACAACCAGCTTGCTGAGGGGTCCATTGCGTCCCCTCCACAATTTGATCCTCCTTTACCCATGGAGCAGGGAGATATTTCCTGTTCCACTTCTCCTGGGATTTTTCCTCCTTCCGAGGACAACTTCGTTCTGGACCTCACTCCGGCTTTTGATTCGGGGGAGGATTCAGATGTTTTCGGGTCGCCCAGGGAAGGAGTTGAGGAGGGTGATTCAGTCTTAAGCCCGTCCTAATGCCTGCGCATTCCATCGTTCAGTGGAACTGCCAAAGTTATCGGACCCATGCAGAGGAGCTGCGGCTGCTTTTGTCGCATTGGCGACCTCTGTGCTGCTGCCTTCAGGAAACTTGCTTTAAGGCGTCGGATAATCCGGTTGTTAGGGGTTACTCTGTCTACCGTCTGGATGCAGACCCTGTGCCACGTGCACATGGTGGTGTTGCAGTGCTGGTTCAACACTCTCAGCCACATGCCAGTGTGCCTCTGCACACTAGATTTCAGGCGGTAGCAGTTCGGGTTTCTTTTCAATTCGATATTACTGTCTGTTCGATTTATTTACCGCCGGATGAGGTCTTTGGGGTTGGTGACCTGGAGGACCTGGTTCGCCAGCTTCCTGCCCCGTTTCTCCTGCTGGGCGACTTTAACAGCCACCACGTCCAGTGGGGAGGACCTATTACTGACAACAAGGGCAGGATCCTTGAGGAGTGGATGCAGAGGGGGTCCGTTTGCATCCT
>JAHWFP010049989.1:0-13393 GCA_023313725.1 Lithobius niger | reverse complement strand
TATTTTTTTTAAGCCACGCCCAGTTTACAAATCGCGTACGGATTATAATGAAGCCTAATTTAATTATCTTTCATTTAGCACCACTTTCATCTTTGTAGGTGCCTTAGTTCAAGAGGAGTAGAGGTACACGCACGCACTACGTATATTTTCAGTGATGTTGATATTAAAAAAAAAACACGTATCACCGTAATGCCGCTAACAAGCAACATTATGAAAGCAATAGCAATGCTTAGTATCAAATAGCTAGCATTATTCACATGGTACATTTTTTTTCCTCTTTGGGTCATATGTCTATCCTTTTTTGAAATAATTTAAAGCAAACATAAATAATTATCAAAAATTTTATAAATTTTATGAACCTAGAAAATTTTTAACAATTTTGTAAATACTGTATATAAAGCGTATATAAATTAACTATCGTTCAGACAGTTGCAAGACAACGGCATCTGTTGTTAAGAAATAGGATTAAACACGCGGCTACAGCGAATGCCTAGTCGCACCGGTCTTCTGTACAGTTTCTCCACTTCCACTGTTGAGGCGTACATCTCTATCATGCACTACAACAGCTATCTCTATTGTACTAATCTAAAATCAGTAGCCATCACAATAATTGCCAGTTAAAAATGTTTTAGCTTTTACGCCTATTTTAGATTTTAGGCGTAATTATCAGCTTTTAGGCCTACTTTTAACCAGCAGTTTTAATTTCGTAATTAGCAGCTAACAGAGATATGGATGGTATGGACGGTGCGCCTTCAGGCACACAGTTAGTGTCACAACGTAACGCGCAACGTAGCATATAAAGATCAGTGGTAGGGAAGTGACGAGAGACGCTGTTGATGAAGCCAACAGCGACTCGTAGCAACATGACGTTGCCATGATAACATGATTTTAGGCCTATTTTTCATTTTTTAGGCCTAATTTTAATATTTTAGGCCTAATTAAAAAAATGCGTTTTAATTCGTAAGTAGCAGATATAGGTCTAATGGGCAATTCGGTTCGACGGTAGGCCTATTAATTCATGCAACAATACGACGAGACTATTTTAAACGAAGCTAAAATCCATTTGTTTTTATTGAGGATTTTAATTTAGGATTTTAATTCGTCGATCAAATCTTATTATTTACAGTAATTTAGTTACGTCAAAGAAGTTTATTCGCTAAGAGGAAGTAACGATGTTTTAATTTGCCATGTTATTTAACTAACTTTTCACACTGAATCTAACGTTGTAAACAATGGTCGTCATATCTGGTATCCGTTGCGAAGTTAAAAAAAAGCGACGGACGGACTAACGGACGGACGGACAAAGTCGTTGCAATAGTCTTCTCAGCTGGTACGGCTGTACAGAAGACTAAAACTGAACTTTTTAATTGTATCTTAATATTGTATAAACTGCTGTATCAACTTAAAAAAATTATATTTCGAAATCTTTTAGACCATAATTATTGCAATACGTAAGTTTAAATCGCTGAGTCACCCCGACAACAATTTCGCTTGCATGACACATAAAAATACATCTGCTTAAACAGATGCTGTTCCTGCCCTGTGAAAATACCAACATTTTAATGGGAACATTACAAGCTAATTTATGGTTTTATTTTTCCGTGAAAGAGACCGTATGGAGAAAATGCTAACTTTAGCTAAAGTCATGAAACCCCAAACTTTAGTTGAAGAAAAAATGTAAGTAAATAAAAATCAAACGGCCAGTCCCACAACAGAGTAAATTTTAAGTTTATATCTAACAGGGGCTTCGTTGTTTGATTTCCGTGGCAGATTTGGAATGGGATCATTCATCATAGTTGCAGAGTGAGGAAAAAAGTAGGAGCAGGATATCCCGTGACTAACGGAAGCATTCTCAATACTATTTAACGCACAGCTTTAGGAACTGTGGTGAATTCTATAGAGTAGTGACATTTGCCGCCATATTGGCACCAGTATGGGTTTTGGAGGGCATAACTACAAGGTGCACTATATAAAAAGGGAGAGAAAAACAACGGAAGAGCGGATTTCTTAGGCTTAAAATAACGTTGTTTTCTCCAAAACAAAAATCAAAAACAAAAATCGCGCGTTTTAGGTCTAAGAAATCACTCTTTACAGCATCGGCTTCAGTATGACACCCTTCTGTTTCTCTCTGAAGTGCCCCTTGGAGCTAACCCATTAAGGCTCCAGCATAGAGTTATATACAATAATACTACGTCGTGTCACTGCTCTATACCTAACTACTTAAACTGACAGAAGCTGACTGGCTCTGTGCATACTATTAATTTATTTTTTATTGTTGCCACTTTTATATTCATTACTTTTTTTTCAATTGACTTGGGCCTCTGGCTGTGTCACCTCGTGATGCCCTTTTTTTTGTGCATCCTAAATGCTGCCCCTCTCCCTTTGTAAGACTGAATTGAAGCGACTCTTTTGGGTCCTTTTCAGACCCGTGTGCTCCAGCACCCATTAAAAAAATAAAAAGTCAAGAGTGCTGCGAAGCAATTCAGCCTCTCCTGAGGCTGGAAAATTATGTTTTTTATTGTTTTAACCAGGAGCGCATTATATACACGTCCTTTAGGACGTGGGAGTCACCATCGTTTTTGTGTTAGAATGTATTCCGGCACTGGTCGCTAGCTTACGGGGCATGCACGTTGTCCTCTTGCGGCCGTAATACGTACTAAAAAAAAGCGCTTCGATTAGCAACTTATCATTACCGGTGGGGAGTTTCGGTTTCGTTTTTTTTTTCACTAATGGCAGCTTGGTTGCACAACAGCCAATCAGAGGTCGAATTTACTTTTACCTGACCAAGATTTCGTCTGGTTTGCAAGGCATCAAGGATACAGCGATGCAATGCATTCGGCTATCGACTGGCTGGCTTCAAACTCCAGTCTAGAACTACCAAGATCGTTTTCGTTCCCGTAATGAAGGGGTAACCGTCTGTTATTGGTGTGCCACGTACTCTCCCACTTGAATAGACTACCTAAGAATCGCCACTGGCGAAGAATTTACGCAATGTAAATACGGTTGTTTTAAAATATGCTAAACGCGTTTTAGACAGAAAGGTAACGGTTTTGTAGTGTTGGACGTCAAATGTGTTTAGCCTAATATTCAAACACACGCTTAAAACACATGTTGCGTTGTAAACAAACGTCTGTCGTAGCGTTCGGGACTGCAGTGAAGACGTGTGCAGCCACCTAGACAAAAAAGTTTTAACATTTTTTAGTGATCTTTTTAGTGTAGATGGCTGCACACTAGTCTTTACTGCCGTCCCCGGATGCTACGATCGGCGTTTGTTTATAATCGCTGCCCTTTCATTTCTCTCAGCGCAGAGATGTTTGCAACACATTTTAAACGTGTAAGCATTTTCGTTTACACAATCTAATAAGCAATTTGTTTATTTTCTTTAAAACGTTACACTTACATTGAAAAGTGGTAATTGGCCTATCCCTAACTTTTACGTGAAATTCACAGAAAAAATAAAATCCAAAACAAGTGAGGATTCCAGTGTGGTGTTACAGATTAGGTCAAATAAGGTAGTTAAGCAACTTCGACTGCATTTCACCGGGTGGGGAATGAGTTTCATGCAAGGAACAATGTTTGGGGCATTATTAGGTTAGGTTAGTTCAGGGCCGTAGCTAGGAATTTTTTCTGGGAGGGCAAACCGGCAATTTACGCCCCCCCCCCCGATCACAACGAAAAAAAACAGTCCAAAAACTCTTAAACTAAAACGAAAACGATAAAAAAAAAAAATTATTTGAGTTGGTTTCTTCCCCCCCCCCCCACAGGCCGCTAGGCCCTGCATCTACATATCTACATATATATAATACGGAGCAGGCGGCCAAGTCACCGGCGACGCCATTCCGTCGTACAATCAAGTACCCCACCTTGTAGTGCCATCTGTTGACGAGATTCGCCTTCAAATTCGGGTTGGGACACTTTTCCAACGTCTTTGAACAGATGGCGCCACTTACCAAACCTGCCATGTCGCCGAAGTTCGGGTTTTCCAAAGTCTTCGAAGAGTCGCCACTTACCCGACCTGCCGCACCGTTTTTGGGTTCGTTTTTTGGTATTGTTGTGGTACCAAAGCGGCCAATAAAGTTTTAGTCGCGTGGACTGTGCCATTGTCGGCGTTTGAGCTAAATAAAAAACAAAAAACGACCCGTGTCTACTAAACCAGACAACTTTAAACCAAACGACGATTGGTTCTTAATTTCGAATGGTCCTCGGAATTGGCAGCCTGATACGATGGAAAGGCGCATTCCTTTCCTAAATATTCACTTCCAGAAAGGAGTTGAATTGTTTTTAAGTGGGCGGGCAACAATCATTGCTTGCAACAATGTCACCATGCACAGTACCGAGGTGAATTGTTATGGAGTAAAAAGCACGGTAATAGATTATGTGAAGGCAAACCAAGCATTGCTTTTTTTTTTTATGTAGCACTGCTTTGTTTGCCTTCACATTTAAGAGGTGAATTGTTTCAGAGGATTTACTTAGACATGGGATTAATTGCTTACTGAATACTGGATTTCTCGGGGCTTTTTTTAGCCTTCAGTCAAACATATGCAGGCGACTTTTCCGGGGCTGCACCAAAGGGGAAATGTCACGGGGTGACGTTTTCGGGGAGGAGGAGGCGGGCAAGAGTGTATGGGGGGACACGTATGCGAATCGGGGGAGGGGGTAGGAATATGAGGATTAGGGGTTAACGTAATTGTAGGGGAGAGGGCATATGTGGGAGCCATTCACTTGGTCGGTCTTCGGTTTGATAAATTTAAAACCAAAGATGGAGGGAGACGGGGGGGGGGGCGCAACATGCGCACGGGCACAACTAGTGTTTCTATAAAACCGATACAAATCGCATTTTCAATGCCAAAAATAGTTCGGACCAGTCGTTTCATATTTGGCAGCATGGGGTCGCAACCCAGGACGAGAGATGGAACATGTGAGGTGATATTACGAGTCCTTCTTTACTTCGCTTCAGTAATAGATTGTAGTTGGTAGGAAACTGAAGAGGACAAAGATTACCCTAAAAAGGAAGGGCTCCATATGCCATTTCACAATTGTTTTGGACTTTTTTTTTTAATTAAATCAAAAGTCGATAGTTTTTGCTAGATAGTTTACGAAGCGTACAGTCTACATCAAGACAGGCCTCGTGAGCTTTTTTGGTCTGGAAAAGAAAGGGAAAAAATGGTCCGACTAGGACGCGAACCAAGGACTTTCAGCGTATTAGCTATGCCAGGCGCTCGAATCAATGCATTACCGGGGGTGGACCCTGGTTTCAGTTCCACCATGGCTTAGAACTGGTTCAACCGTTCCGAGTTGTAACCTAAAGATCACGAGATATATGAAAAATACTTGCTTTCTAGCGACCACAGAATAATGCATGTAGTAACAAGAGCTATTTTGATTTCTTGTCTATGGCAAGACTGTTTAGAATCGTTTTGCACACTAATTTTCATGCCTATTAAACCAAGGAGAAATTAGGCTAGAATTTGTTTTATTTTTTTGTTTGCTCAAATTTTTGCTCATTGTGCAGGGAAAAAACACTTTCATTTTCTTTTATTTTATTCTTGTGCGGTGAAATCACTAAGGTTTGTTAACGTTTTCCGGTATTGTCTGATCAACCTTGTGTAAATTATTTCTTTAAGTAGGCCTATTTAAAGCCGATCAGGTATGCGTGATGCAGTATAGCATTAAAGTACGGTAGTTTGTGAATTATTCCGCTTGAAAATGCTTCATTGGAACAATCAGTTTCTTTGTAGGTTTTTAAATTTTAAGTCTAAATACAGGCATCAACAAAAGTCTGAAACGAAGAACTATTTTGCTGGGTTATTTACGGGTAAGTCTTTCGTAAGAAAGTCAATTACACGAAATTTGCTTTAGCAGGTGGCTGCTAAAAAAAATGTAGGCTGACCATCACTTTTAATCCACCTGTAAGTTACAAAATAATTCTTTCCAGCCTGAGGGGTATATCATTTCGTCGTTTGTAGCCAACTTCGAATCTAGATTTGAACCTTATTGATTCAGGACAATGTCGTGTTGCGTGCGTGAGAGTCTTGTTGGAAGTGGAGGAAAGAGAGAGAGAGAGAGGGGGGGAGGGGGTGAGACGCTTGCCACCAACGACTTCTCCAAGATCGGTCTCATACCTGCAAAACGACTTGAAATTCGGTACAATAATGTTAAGTTCCCAGACTTATAAACAAGTAATTGGAAATCCTAGTTTTCCTTATAAAAATCGTGTAACTGCCTCCATCACAACAACCCTCTCCCAAAAAGCGGGACAGAAATGGATTCATACTTTTTTTCCGCGTTAAGACGCAGATTATTCATTTGTTTTCGGTAGTTTTTGCACCGTTATTTTTTAGTGCTGTTCTCCAAAGAGAAAACATGTCACCGCTGCTTTCATCTAGGATGGTAGCTAAAACCAAAGCAGGATTTCAGGTTAATACAACCATGCAGTGGATAGCATGCAAGTCCAAGATACGACGATGCTTGAGCTCCATCGCCATGGCTCTAGGTTGGGCTTCGCTGCACAGCTCTATCTACCGTCCCTGAAAGTAGCTGTATCTACCGTCCCTATTAGTCGTAGCTGTCTTGGTTGGTTGGCTGTATTGGCTGCGTTTGTAGTTTAAATTAAGCCGAAAGTTTATTCAACATTCTGCCAAAACCGTTGTGTGGTATCAATAAAAATAGACACGCCATTTAAAAAAAAACATTTTTGAAGAAGGAAAGGAAAGTCATACTTTTTACGTTATTCTTAGTATCGTTTTTACGCCCCCTCGAACATTTTTGGGGGGGCAATTGCCCACCCTGCCCCCCCGGTAGCTACGGCCCTGGGTTAGTTGCCTCGTCTCGGAATTTGTGGGGCACGGGGCAGGAATAAGGGGGGTGCTTTGGGTGCTGAAGCACCAGGCCACAGGCCGAAAAGGGCCTTAAGGGTGCCTCATGGTTACGAAACGGTACTATTTAAAATACATTTTTGTTTTGTTTTTACTGTTGTTACAGGAAGAAATTATTGTTCAAAAAAAGAAAACTCCTTTTTTGGTGGGAGGGGGGAATAAGGCCACAATAAATCTTAAGCACCAGGCCTCTACGAGTTTTAATCCGGCCCTAGTCTGGCAGGGAACCATTTGCTAGGATGTACGCGCATTGTGACACTTACGGCGTGACCCCCCTCCCCCCAGAATAGTAAAATGTTTGTCGGGGAACATCTGTAAGGTTTCCGGGGACACGGCGGTCATGCTCATTTAGCACCTCACTCCTTTCGCTGTTTTAAAGAGTAGATTGAATTATCTACCGACACACACCCCTACTAAGTGTACACAAAAAGTCTGATCTTACGAAAATAACTGCATTTAAAGGATTACGATTGTTTTTTTTTTCATATTAGTTTTGAGATGGGCAGGATTTTCGGCACCCTTTCCCATTCCGACAACCTCGTATAACCCCACGTCCTTAGGACTGGGCCATGACTTGCGCAATTGCTTTTTTTGCGTATGTGTAAAAAAAAGTATCGGGGGGGGGGGGGGGGGGAATGACGGAGCTGTCGGGTGGGGGATGAAGGGAAATAATCCACTGTCGTTCTTCATGGGAGAAAATAGTTAAAGTATATCTGAATAGTGTGAAAGTCTACGGAACCCATCGAATTTGTAAAACATATGTGTGTAGTTTTCAGCTAAAACTTGCACACACTTTTTTCTATGTCTGTCTGAAACATGTTTATTTTAAGCCACTTGGTTTTATAGTGTGCAAACTCCCATTTTGTTCTCCCATTTTTTTTGGCTGTGTCTGAGCAAAGAGTTCCAAATTCGTAAAAATCCAGACTACGAGAAATGTTATTAAAAAACAAATCGCATCCAGTTGCACTTAAACCAGCCAGTGTTAGGCGGAGCTATATCTCGAAAACCAGCACACGACTTTTCTTTTACTTGAATTAAATTTAACCACAAATGTTGCAAAAATATGTTTACATCCTTAGAATCTGTTGTAACGAAATCGTTTAATCAGTTTGAACTGAAGGTACATGACAAAAAAAAAGAAAAACATGAACAAAAAATTAGCCTGGAAGAAACAACCGAAGGAAGAAAAGCGGTGGGAAAACAGCTTAAGGAAAAAGCCGAATTGTTTTGTCTATATTTTGTTGTAGTTTTTCGTGATTTTGTTACATGTTAGGTCAAGTTTTAGGTCAGTTGCCCTGGGTTGTATTTCACCAGAAAACTTTTTTTCTGCAGCTTTTTTGACTGTGGCTTCTTTTACTGACTTTTTTCCAGGCCTTTTTTCTGCGGCTTTATTCCTAGATTCAAACTGTCATACCCTGAAGTATGCTGCTCTCGCTGGAGTTTTAAAGCTGTTTAGAGATTGACAGCTGCGTAACCAGTCCTGCACATGCGCGAGGATCCTCTACAAAAGCATTTGGGCGAGGCCGGCCTGCCATCTTTTCCCTCCAGCGGTAGCCGGAAAACGTCTACCTTCGCTTTTCTCCTCACATCACCGTCCTGTCTTCAAGCAACAGTCCGTCCTTTGCTCTGTCCCAGTCCTGATTTCAGCTGTCTGAATTTCAAGATCGCAGACAGCCAGCACACGCTCAAGCAGACTACATCATGGCCCGATCCAAAGAAACGACGATTATTTTGCAAACAAGATGGCCGCCCCATCGCCTCGCAGTTCGTTGCCCACCGATCCAAAAATTGTTGTCGCATCGATCTGTCCGAATTTTCTCTCGACTTGTCATCAGGTTCATCAAGAACTCTGACTGTCCTTCTCTCAACAAGGTTCTGCCTCTGTCCTCATCTCAAGTACACGACTTAATGGATCGTGCCATACGACAATTCAAGTACATTATCATCACACAGCCATTCGTACACTGAAGACTGGATTACCAACTCGTCCTCATCGTCTCTGTCCTGTCTTCGAGCAACAGTCCGTTTTTTCTCCTGTCCGTCCTCATTTCATGCAGTCCTCGTTTTCAAGTTCTCGGACAGCGATCGCACGCTCAAGCGGATTACACCATGGACTGTTCCCGTGAAATGACGACTTATCCAGCATTCAAAATGGCCGCTCCATTGCCTCGCTGTCCGTCGCCCATCGATGGCTACCAGTTTTTTTTTCAATTAAGAAGGCCAAGAAAAAGAAGCATTCTCACAGATTGCCTCTTTGAAGACGCATCGATCTCTGTCAGACATTCCACTTGGCTTACCAGCATGCTCATCCACGAACTCGGGCACAAGCATCACCTTTGTCCTCATCTCAAGCCCACGCCATAATGGACCGTGCTGTACGGTAATTCAAGTACAAGTCAACAACCAACAAACCACTTCATCAGCATACAACCGTTCTTTCACTCAAGATTGGCCAACCAACTTTTTATACCTTTACCATGTTTTGCCATTCCCATCCGAGTTTTCAATTTTCGGACTGCTATCCAAGAAGGCCGTTCCTTCATCCAGAAGCCCTTCAATCGCATCTACTCATCAATGCTGTGGACTACCCTTAACACGATCTGCCTCTGTCCTAAGTCAAGCACTCGCATTTTTGGATCATGCTGTCCGTCATTTCAAAAACAAGACCAAGCCATCCATTCAGTAATAGCCTTCATCATCCCTTGTCATTCTTTCACTCTGGATTGAGCTACATATTCCTTGTCATCTCACAATCAACACCAAGCTTCGGGCAGGAAAAGACAGCTGTCCACAGCATGAAACTGAAATTGTGAACATGACACATCCCACAGTAATCTTGCTTCCGTATCCGTTTTTAAACGACTCTAAAGTCAGATCGCAACGACTCATGGTCGACGAAAAATCCCGATTAATTTTCTTACAAGCCTCAAATCATCCGTTGCTTCTTGATCCTTATCCAAGCCTGTCCCCGTCCTCGGATATACCATCCCTCGTTCAAGCAGACTGGACCACGCCAAAATTCAACGGAACACCGATGAACTCGTCACGCACGATTCTTCCCTGTCCAACATCAAGAACATGGATTCACGGATGTCATCCATGATTGTCAACACAAGACCAAGTCTCCTCATCCAAACTCGCCCTTGTCTTCACAATCTCTCATCTCAAAGCCATCACGTGTTTTCTTCATCCTCATCAAAGTTCCTGTCCTCGGATATGACATCCTTCGTTAACCGGACTATACCATGCCAGGATTTATAGAAACTTCAAAGGAACCTTCGTCCTTCACCCTCTTTGCCTTTAGCTGGTCTATCCTGAATCATTATGACCTAGGACCATCCATCACACAACGTTCCTCCTACAGTCTGCAAGCCAAGAACATGCACCCACCAACCATATCAGAGTTTCTCAACATTAGGCTTAACCTCCCCACTTGACACACCGTCATCATCCAACTGTCATTCACACTTTCTGGACTGGATTACAAATTCCCTGCCATCCACTGGACAGGCATCAAAGATCTTCCGATTCAGCAGGAAACACCGTCATCATCTCTTACATGGGTCCAAATTACGGATTGCCACACCATTTTTCCATTGTCCATCCAAACCAACCAAAAAAGGACGCCATCAACCGTCCGATGCTCCTTTGCATCATAAACTACAGTTGCTTCCACTTCAGCCTGCTGTACCTCACTAGCCATCATCACAGCTAATTCAGAACATAAAGTATCTTCCTTCCGTTACAGATAGCCTTTGCACTTTGAATCTGCCGAGACAAGTCACAGATAGCCGAAACACATTTAAACCTGCCAAAAGACTGTCTCAGTGGGAACTCGGCTCAGGCCCTTAGGAACCCATCATGTGGTGCCAACACCACAGATCGACGAGATGAACCTTACACGTCGAAATTGACAGGAAGCAAACACCTCTCACCGATCAGCTGTCCCACTCTGACAATCATTACAGCTGCTTCAGACCGTCATTTTTCGCTGCCTGCTGTCCCTTACCAACTTTCATCTTTGCGGCCTGAAACTCCCTGTCAACCATTTTCTGCACTCCAGCACACAGTCGTCCTTCACCACCTGCTGTCCTAGTGGACAAAAATAGCAGTCCATTAAAACTTCCATCCTTCGCTGCCTGCTATCCTGGACGACATTCGTTGCAGCTTTTTGGCCTTAGTTCTTCGCGGCTGTCATCCTTCACTACTTGCTGTCCGTGGCCGACATCCATTCCAGTTTCCAGCTTCAGCAAGACACCATCAGTTTCCTAGGACCGTCTTCCTGCTCTGCCTAAAGCCCCTGGCTGACTACAGTCACAACTCTGCAGATGATCATCCGACGCTGCCTGTTGACCTCATCGACTACCCTCAGTTTCCTGCCGCAAGTCGTTTCAGCCAGCTATCCTTCACTTTCATTCGTCTACAGCTCGGCTCCACTCGATTGAGAAACCTTTCCCAACACAGCCACAGCCTGACTACTGCTCAACAGCTCCACTGCCATCCTGTCCTTCGCCAACTACCGATCACAGTCCCAACCCTTCCACCGCTCTGAAGCCAACTATCATTGCAACTTCCTGACACCCATCTTTTTACAACAGTTGGTCCTTACCAATGAAACCACCAACTCTCGTCATTTCCTTCGTCAGCTACCCTTCACCGAGGACAACAGGGCAATCCAGATAAATGCCAGTCGTCAGAAACTCTCCAACATTACAGTTTTACGACGATTCTGATTTAAAGCTCACCCACCATCCTTCTTCCAAGATTAACGGTCGTATCGTTCACTCACGACAACTGTCATCATTTCAAGACATCCAGAGAGCATGTTCACCAATCCACAACATGTCGTACTCAAGACCTTCAATCAGGAACTGTGTCAATCTTACAAACATGACACTGCTGTTTTGAACCCGGCACAGCCCTGCAAGCCCACATTCAATTGCTCAACAGACGCAGAGATTGAGTCAAAGAAGGAAAAATTGAAAATGAAACACCCAGAAGTTCAAGCAAAGCAACCTGCGCACCAATTATCACAGTCCATGACTGCCACAGGAAACGCTGGTTTCATCAAAATAAGAGGTCCCTTCACACCTATCACGGACCTTCCCATTTCTCTGTCCTTCAAATCGGAAACGCAACACATCTCCAAGACGACCAGTGCTTCTCACCCCTCATCAAGCAATCGTGGTCGATTGCCCATCCACACAATGTTCCTTTCCAGACTGGGACCCATCCACACTTCTCTCCTGCCTCATGGGACCATGTTTCTAACCCCTGCATAACATCCTCCGCATTTTCCTGACCCACATTTTTTGACCACACTGACATACAGTCCTCGCTGCAGCAAAATTCAATCTTGCCAGTGGACCTCACCTGCAAACTTCACACAGGACTGCCACATCAACCAACGGATATCTACAAACTTCCAGAAGTCGTAACCAGTCACTCTTCCCACCCCTCTCAAGTGTGGATTAAGGATCACCATCACAGACTGAAAACAACTCTGTTTAAGTCTGTCGCCCACCATGCTCCCGCTGACCGCAGCGCATCACTCCCACTGACAACAACACTAGTGGCACAACACATGAACTCAAGACGTGCGGCATCCTGAACCTTCCACTAGTGACATCGGCATCCCCAACAATTCACCTGCAGCCTCACAATGAAGACAGTCAACAGAACCATCACTCAAGAGAGACAAACTCAAGAAATCGGATTGCATTGTCCGAGACCCATCATCACTGCCAGACATGTTATCCAATCCTCCTTAAGCACTGAAACACATACCGACAAGAAGCATGACTCATCTTCCATCTCGGACAACCACTTCCATAGATTAACCCATATTGCAGATTTTCTGTTTCATAAAAGTGCGAAGTGTAATCTTTTTGGGGGAAGCCAGCTCGTAACCCTAGGGTCCTTGTCAAGGGTGCGCACCACCCACAAGTTGACGAGGTCTACTGAAATGCTACAAATTTTCAGGTATTGTATATTTCCGAACGGCAATAGAAACGAAATTTTTCCGGCCCTCCTGCCTGGCCGGCTGAAAATTGTTTGTTGCCTAGTAGCAAATATACAATACCTGAACCCACCCTGCCTCCCCTTGTCGAGTGTCCACTTGACAAATCGAGAGGGAAAAGATGCCGGGCCAGTCTCGCCCGAATGCTTTTATAGAGGATCCTCACGCATGCACAGGATGGGTTACGCAACTGGCAGTCTCTAAACAGCTTTAAAACTCCAGTGAGAGAAGCATGCTTCAGGGAAGAATGCTATAAATTTTCAGGTATTGTATATTTCCTACTAGGCCACAGAAACAATTTTCAGCCGGCCAGACAGGTGGGCTGGCAAAATTTCGTTTTTTTGTTTTCTTTTAGCCTCAAATCACCTGACAAACCAATCCTCATAAACAGGCTAAATTTTGAACTTGACTGGTTTTAGAAGCTTAAAGATCTGGAAAGAAATAGTATGGACGGACAAACCTCGTGATTCTTCACATTCCTCCTTTCTTGAGCTTGCAA
>JAHWFP010049986.1:13134-24161 GCA_023313725.1 Lithobius niger | reverse complement strand
TTAGCTGGCATTCAAACATGAGTTACTTTTTGTCAGGTGGGTTATTGGTCTCGATTTCAACACAATTTAAGCTTTTGTACCGCATTAATATTTTTCCCCAAGTACCTGAAATGGGCCCAACTATGCTTCAAGATATAAGACACTGACGCTATGGCGTCGCGCTACAATGGTTTAAAACCTTAACAATTGAATTGATGTGATGTTTGTTGTGATGTTTGTTGCCTAACTTGGCGCGACACACTAGCGTGTGTCTAGATAATACGCTACGGCGTTTTCAATTCTCATTAAAAATGTGTTAAACGATCCTTTGAGGTATCGTCCGAGGTGTCCAAGAATAGCCACCATAACTGTAAAATAATGCTCGATTAATGCTGCAACACCGGTAAATCTGTTAATGAAAGGATTACCACATTTTTGCGCGTCCCGCTAACACTAATCAATGCTATGATTGGGGTAGTTTGTTCTTGGTCCATTCACTTCAGCACACCCTTGGACGACGCGTCTCGCGTGCTACGTGAAACCGAGCGTTAAGCCTTTTAAATACAGGAAGCTATTGATTTTTTGACGGACACGGTCTCTGCTCCAAGCATCCGTCAAACAGACGAATAATTCATTTTTAGACCAGAGTCCGACCCGCAACGGTGGTTCTCCTTTGTGCCCGAAGGCTGAATGACGCATCGGACGAGGGAAATGACGAACAAAACGGTGCGGAGTGGCATGGCCTTTTGTCCACACCTTCTTGATAGTCATGGGGCTAAATTTTGTAGTTAACCTTCATAGAAGACCAATTTAGTGAGAAATGAATCTATGTTCTTAGCGGTCACGAAACTGCGAAAACGATCCTACTACACATAAGTGCAAAATTGTCGTTATTTAAACAAAATGGTTCTTAAAAGGACGTCCCTTTTCAGGGCATCGGGTCGACGAAAGTCTAACTGGAAAATCGTCGAATGGGGTAATTGTCTAATATCTGCCTAAATAAAAAAAAATCTGGAAAATCTGGAAATCTTATTTTATCAATTTTCGATAGTTTTTGGTAGTCATGTGTGCAGCCGCCATCTTTGCCTCAGTCACCAGGTGTGGCGGTCAGCAGTTTGATTTTTCATATCTTCCTGGATGTAAAAGGCATAAACAGAATATCGTATAATGGATAAACGTCTAACTGGACAATAACATACATGCGGTTTCTGATGTTATATGTACATCCGCCGCGAGCACGGTAGCGCGAGTGAGGTAGGTACATTAGACGATTTTTCATTATACGAATTTCGTGTTAGACGATTTTCCGTTATACGGTATACGTTCTTCCAATTATGCGATTTTTCAGTTAGACGACTGCCCCTCGCCCCACCATCTCACTTTATTCGATCTTGCTGCGTGAAATTGCTATTGAAATATTTCCATATGTCGGTTAGAGCTGATGTAGCAAAATTGTTTCTCACGAGGTGGAAAATATTACAATGAGTGCCTTTGCAACATTTAGACGCGACTGAAGTAATGTTGCAAAACCGAGTTATAAAGGAAAACCAACAGGGAGAAATCTACCTTAAAGACCAAAGCAGAACGGTAGACGGTAATGTCCTGCGGCCATCTTGAATACAAGGGGATTGTCGATATGATAACGTATGACCAGCGGTACTATGCGTTGTAAACTTGAGTCATCAAGTAAAATGTTGTAACCGAGAGGCGAAAGGCAGTGTTGTCCTTTAGCATTTTTCCAAAGCAGTGACTCTAATTTCAAACGCATAGGCCTATAAACGCCTTTATTTTTCTCGTGATCTCCAGTTATGCTTTGTCCGTACTGTTGGCCAAAATCAACGTCATTCGGTCTTGATTTAGTATGGCTCCATTTTTCCATTCTGCAGTTAAGCGGAATTTGCAGAGTTGGAAATTATCATGATTATTTTAAAATAATCGAATTATTCAGATTATTTTGATTATAATCAATGAGTATTTTGATTGCAATCAGATTTTAATGGCATGTTAAGATTACAACAATAATTTTGAGGTAATTAAAGTTGCTAGAGTTCGCTCTATTTCTTGCCTGGCAGTTGCCAATGCCAAAACCTATACAGATCTCTTAAGTATTAAAAGCTTAAAACGTGATTACCACGTCTAAATTTAAATATTAACATTGCACACCGCAAATGTTACAGTAATATTACTTAGTAGAGTTGGTGTAGGTGTTGTGGCACAATAGCACATTCCTCACACATGTGCCGATAAAATGAACAGTCACATCAGCTGCAGTTGCTAGTTGCCTCCTAGAAGTATGTAAATTGCAAAGTCTTCACCCTTGGATTTGAATTTTGCCAATAATTTTTCTACTTTGGTTGTTCCTAGTCGGTTGCGTATTTTTGTATGGATCAGGCCAAAAAATACTGCAGAAAATTTAAGAGCAGTGTATTTTATTTACGTTGTACGGTAGCCCCTTTGTACCTTGTATATCAACAGTTTTGTTTGAAACCTGGTTCCTGATTATAATCAGGTGAATTTACCAAGTAAGTTCGTATAAAACGTAGTTTGTGACGTTGCTTTATTCGTGGAAAAACTGGATTTGTTTCGAAAAATGCAAAGACTAAGATTTGGGCCTATAAGGTGTTTGTTCGCCCTGTCTTGGAATTTGCTAGCCCAGTCTGGTCACCGAATCTCCTGCAGGATATTGACCGGCTCGAAGCTGTTCAACGCTGTTTTACTCGTAACCTTAATGGATATCGAAATTACACTGCTAACACAAGGCTATCCATGGGCCCATCTTGAACCCCTCGAACTGCGAAGGCTCAAAGCGGACCTTTTTTGACATTCAAAATCTTGCATGGACTGCTCTCAGTTGATGTGCCATTTTTCTCATTTGCAAATTGTAACACTACACGGGGCCACTCACTTAAACTTAGCAAACCCGTTTCGCGCACACATTGTAGGAAATTCTTCTTTGCGTCACGTGTTGTCGGAACTCCCTTCCCGAAGTTGTTGTCATTGCACCCTCCGTGAGCGTGTTTAAACGCCGTGTGGAAGAACGTTCACTTGCTAGGTTTCTCAAACGAAATTATCATCCCTGACAATTCTCTCTTTTTTATAATGGAATGGATTTAGTGGCCAATGCCCTTCCGTCATCCTGACCATTAAAGGTCAAAGTTTATTTATTATTATTTAATGCACCGAATCTTCATAAACCTCCACGTAATCCAATTATTTTCCCACTGAAATGGCAGTATATCAATTTCCAGCAAGATTCTGGTGTGGATTGTCCGTCTAGTGAACAAAACCTAATAATGACCGAGTTTTTTTTTTTTAATCGAGAATTTTTTAAGCCTCGTTTATTCCATTAACTGCCTTTTATTTTAATTTTTTTTAAATGTGTTTGGTACGAGTGCGAGCGCTTTAAATTTATAGCAACTACAACGGTTGCCAAAGTCTCGATCACGAAAACAGTAACCCCCAATAATAGTTTGTTCCATAATATGTTTGCAGGAAACTGACTGTATGACGCCACGTACCTCGCACTACACGTGCAAAAATATGTCGATATCACAATTGTAGTTTTTACACAGTTGCTGTTAGAGCCTACGAGTAGGATATTTACATATTTTCTGCACTCATAGTGCAAGGAAACGTGACGTGATACAGTCAGTTTCCTGCAAACATAACGTGGAACAAACTATATTGGAAGCGCTGTTTTTCTGGGGTCGTTGGAACTTATTTCTTATTTTCTGCAGCGAACGACCAATGGAAACACGAAACTTTAGGTTTCCTCATCGAGAGGAGACGGTTTCAATTGTTTTTACACCGTAAGTACATATTTTATTGTCTGCGGGGTGTATCTTGAGTCCTGCAAATATTTTGTGAGCGGCTACGTCTTCCTGGAGGGCGTGCCTTTAATCGATGGCCGCCATTGTTTTTGTAACCATCTTGGACATCAACAAGGCACTCTGCTACTGAAAACGTACAATCGATTATCTGTGTTCGTTCTGCGGAGAACTCAAGATAGGCCGCGGACACTATAATGAAATGTTGAAGATGATCGGCCGATACTGTGGACATTTTATAAGCGATATGCAACGCTTGATGTTGGTAAACAACTAATTCTGCAAATGCACGACGGTTCGTAGTGAAAAAAAAATACAGTTCACACACTTATATTTTCACCAGGGTGAACTTGGGTGCGCTATTTGGTGTGTGTGAACTACGGTTATCAGTAAGCTCCGCTCACAATGACTATAGTTACGTTTAGGATTTACTGATACTAATATTATAAGCCACATTTTTCAGTGTTCTTCGGTCACGTCGTCTACTTTCCGCTCATCACCCTACTGAAGATACACATATCATTTTTCCAGGAATTATTGTTTTTCATGAGATTTACATGTTTTCAAGGACTCGCACGACCCCGGAATTACTTGTTCCGCTGTTTTAAGCACACTAAGATGATGTATGTTAAAAACATTTTCCAGCGATGTCGTTTAGATAAGTAGAATGCACCAATCATGAGCTGATCAATCGTGTGCAAAAGTAAAAAGTGGTAAAAACATTTCGATACAGCAGTAAGGTTTCACGTGGACTAAACAGCTCAGCAACGCTGCAGTGTTTGAAACCTTACAGGAAAGTTTATTTGTGTTCCTTTGCTATTTTGACTTCGCTTAAGTTAAAACTTACCTAAAGCATTCAGCGAGTTCGCTTTTGTTTTACAATTGATATTGTTATCAGTCGACATTAGGCTATTGGTATCGGATCGCAATTGATCACAAAATAAATGCTCATATCGAAACTGCGTTACCATATAGGGCAGTATAGTTTATTACCAGGTAACATAAAGTCGAACAGTTTGCGCCATTTTAAAGAAGAGTTTGAACATCATATTCTGGTTTATCAGAACAACTACTTATTTTTAACATGGGAATATCTCTCCATACAAAGAGAAGATAAAAAAAATAAAAGGAAAAGCCACGCACATGCGTACTGCTCTGAAAAGAAATTGTCATCAATTTCAGCTCATGAGTCATATCATTGCTTCGTGCAAAGCACACTGGTCGCACGGAAAGACACATTGTTGGCCTGTGTAAATGTTCGTTGGTTGTTGATAAGGAAAATGAAAAGGTATATCATTGCTACCGAGTAAACTATTAATTTGTTCAGTAACTGACTGGTTTTCTTACATAAGTTTTTTACAAATTTCGCTTGACTTACCGAATCCTCCATTAAACCTCACTTATAAAAATGTCGTTTATACCAAAGCTAAAGTCTGCTAACTTTTTATCTTTAAAATAGTGGCAATGGATGTAAGAGATGTCGGTGATCGGTTACGTATCTGTATCGGTAAGACAACAGTTTAGATCAGATCGACTAAAAGTGGTCTCGGTCAATTCCTAGTTAGACTGTGTTTACAGAACGGGATTTTGTCATCCGAAAGCTAGTTACAAGCTGTAGAGCGACGGCAGAAGCTACAAAATCGGTCGCTGGAAGTTCATACTGATATTTTGAAAAAAGCTCCGATTTTGGCTTAGCCGATGTCGAAATGTGAACAGTGAAGTTCAGAAGCCACCCAACTTCAAGTTTCTCTCATTTTCACGTTTGTTTTGTTGTCATGAATTAATTAGGAGGCTTATTTTCTCGTTTCATTTTAACTGTTCATTTCTATAACTACGTTTTCATTTAATTCTTTTCTTTGTGTATGGCTAGAAGTTATGTAAGAATGCATTAAAACGACAGGTACTCTACTCTCAAAGAAGAGTATACCCTACTCTGAAAGTATGGTACTCTACTCAAAAAGAAGGGTACTGTACTCTTAAAGAAGGGAACTCTACTTTCAAAGAAGAGTGTACTATGCTTAAAGAAGGGTATTCTACTCTCAAAGAAGGGTATTGTTTTCTCAAAGAAAGGTATTTTACTCTCAAAGAAGGGTATGCTGCTCTCAAAGAACAGTATTCTACTCTCAAAGAAGGGTTTTCTACTCTCAAAGAAGGGTATTTATTCTACTCTCAAAAAAGGGTATTGTTTTCTCAAAGAAAGGTATTCTACTCTCAAAGAAGGGTATTGTTTTCTCAAAGAAGGGTATTCTACTCTCAAAGAAGGGTAGGCTGCTCTCAAAGAACAGTATTCTACTCTCAAAGAAGGGTTTTTTACTCTCAAAGAAGGGTATTCTACTCTCAAAAAAGGGTATTCAACTCTCAAAGAAGGGTATTGTTCTCTCAAAGAAGGGTATTCTACACTCAAAGAAGGGCATTCTACGCTCAAAGAAGGGTATTCTACTCTTAAAGATGGGCAATGTTCTCTCAAAGAAGGGTGTTGTTCTCTCAAAGTAGGCAATTCTACTCTCAAAGAAGGGTATTTTACTCTGAAAGAAGGATATTCTACTCTCAAAGAAGGGTATTCTACTCTGAAAGAAGGGCATTCTAGTCTCAAAGAGTATTGCACTCTGAAAGAAGGGTATTCTACTCTGAAAGAAGGGTATTCTACTCTCAAAGAACGGTATTCTATTCTCAAAGATGGTTATTCTACTCTCAAAGAAGGGTATTCTACTGTCAAAGATGGGTATTCTACGCTCAAAGAAGAGTGTTCAACTCTCAAAGAACGGTATTGTTCTTTCAAAGAAGGACATTCTACTCTCAAAGAACGGCATTCTACTCTGAAAAAAAGGGTATTACATAATAATAATAATAATAATAATAATATGAGTTTACCACACATGAATCGTGGGAAGGAACCGGAAGGTTGGTGAAACACTAATACCGGACCTAAGATAGAAGACAATCTTGATTAGAGTCAAATAGGACGCTTAAGAAATTTATGAAGGGGGTTCTTATCAAGCATTCTGCGGAAGCCAGGTACATTATCCATGTTAACAGTTTCAGCTTGTAGGGCATTCCAAATTGGGACGACTCTAACCGAGAAGAAATTACGCCGGCAATCAAGACGTGAACTCTGCACACACAGTTTCCAAGGATGTCCCCTGGTGTATTGCACTGGTGCCCTATCAAAAAAGGGAAGGTCCACAGAGATAAGACCACGCAAAATCCTGTACGTTAGGACGAGATCGAACTTAATTCTTCGAAGTTCGAGTAATTCTAATCCCGTCATATTAAGGCGGTCTGCATATTTGATATCACGTAGGCCCGGTAATACTTTTGTAAACCGGCGCTGAACCGACTCAATTAAGTCTATATCCTTCAAGAGGAAAGGGGACCACACTGGGGTTGCATACTCGAGCAAAGGGCGAACAAAAACTTTAAATGCCCAAATTTTTGTTGCAATACTACCGGAAGTAAAACATCGATTAACAATTGCTAAACGTCGAAATGCAGAGGCACTGATTTTCTGGCAATGCACAGAAGGCTTAAGTGTATGGGTAAACAAATTCCCAAATCTCGAACTTCGTACACCGATGGTAAAGTTTCATTTTCCAAGCTGAACACATGGCTAGGGTTATTAACGCCGACATGGAAAGCGATGCACTTATGTGAGGAGAGAGGCAATTGCCATAAATGCGACCAGTCAACCACATTTTGAATTTCCTTATCAAGATCAGAAGTAAAGGTTTGGTCAACATTAGTTGTCCCAATCTTTAAATCGTCAGCAAATTTATAACCAAAAGTGTTATCATTAGTAAATGTTAGATCATTCAAGTAAATCACGAAGAGAAGAGGACCCAGTACTGAACCATGTGGGACCCCACTAGGAACAGGAACCTTAGAAGAAAGAGTCCCCCCTATAGCAACCTGCTGCCTTCGGTTGCGCAGAAAAGCAGCTAGCCAACCCCAAAGGTTGCCATGAATACCATATTCCTGAAGTTTAAACAAAAGCTTCCGATGTATAACTGGCTCGAATGCCTTTTTAAAGTCAAAATAAATAGTATCAGATGGGACACCCATATCTAGGGCAGATGTCCATTGGTCTAGCACCAATAGCAGTTGATGAGTGGCAGATCGGTTTGGAACAAATCCAAACTGGTCGTGATGAATAATGGAGTGACGCTCAAGGAAATTCAAAATATTATCCCTTATAACTGATTCCATAATTTTACAAGCAACACACGTCAAGGCAAGAAAGAAGGGTATTCTACTCTCAAAGATGGGCATTCTACTCTCAAAGAAGGGCATTGTTCTCTCAAAGAAGGGTGTTCTACTCTCAAAGAAGGGTGTGTGAGAAATCGTCTTCTGCAAACCAACTAATCTGCTGACTGAGCTATCATCACGTGTAACTCATGCCTATTTAAAAAAATGTTCCATGTAGAGCAGCTCAACGAGGCAAAACGATATACTGTGCATTGCACATTCTTGCTGGAGGCAAATAGCAATGGCGTCTTTAGTCAAGCCAGTGCTGTGAAAACGGCCTTCTTAGGCCTAAAATTGCATTAAGTTTTTGGGGAAAGGGTGGGGGTAATTTGGCGGCAGTCGCTGTAGGTTTCAGCAAGTGGAATCTTTTCTTTACGGATTTGCAACCTTAATTATATGAGGTTGGTTATTTAGCACTTGTTGCTAGGGCGTTGTCTGGGTGGCTTTAAAATTACATGTGCATGCCAGCTGAATAACAAGAGCAACGTTATTTTATCAATTAGGAGGGAATTATTAACAAACCTACTCCACAGTAAACTACTCTAGTTTAGCAAACATGATTGTTGAGATTGGTATCCCATGAGTGGCTGATGTAAGGTGCGGGAAACTACGGCCTGACGGCATAATAAACATTGTAATCCTTGATATGCTGTGTCAGAACCTTAGCCCAACAACGGTACCCTTCATAAACTCCTGATAGTAATCCACCACAGTGGCATACACAGGTGGAGGGGGTAGGGGGAGTATTTGCTTCTGTCCTTTTCGCAAAATGCCCCTTTTTTCGTAAAAATAATGGTCTTTTATGCTGACATTTGCCGATGCAGCGGTGCCTGGTAAAAAGGCTAAAGGCGTAAAGAAGGCCTAACAACGCCTAGAAAGCACAAAAACTGCTAAGAAAAGGGCAGAAAAAGGGAACAGGGAGATAAAAAAGAAAGCTAAAAAAAAAATCCAGAAAAATTTCAACTAAAACCTAACGTGTCCTTTTACTCAAAGGTTGTCCCTACCCGTCGATGGTCTGTGCATGCTACTGATCCACCAGGAAATGACGAAAACTTCTTTTATGACGCACGACTTGCCAAAGGAGATTACAACTTCCCACTCGACGGCAGGTTTTTTAAGCTTTAATAATTACGCGCGAAACACCCCGTGATTTTTGTAATCCTCTTTTCGAAAATACCATGTTGATTAAGATGCCCTCCACCCTCGTAACTTTGACAAAAGTAATACCACGTTGAGAGTTAATAAATGAGGTAACGTCGCAACGTGATTATCATTACCAAGTGGGAAGCAATGGGAAGTGGGAAGTGGCAGCAGTGGGAAGTGGCAGCAGTGGCTGCTGCGTGGAAGTGGTATTTACGTGTGATGGATCGAAGTCTTTAAGACCCTTGTTTAAAGATCGTGTGTGAACTGCCTTTATGAAACTTTATTAGCTTATTTCGTGTTGTTGGTCGTGGTAGGGTAGTTGCCACGTAAAAAGGGAAAGCCAGTGAAATACACATAAAATTAACCAGTTGCGAAGTCTTGAACCAATCCCCACTCCGTTACCAAGCATTTAAAAAAAAACTGCTAAAAAGCCAAATTCAAGTAAAACACTTTAAATTCGATAAAAACGTGAAAATTCATAGCACAAGAATAAAAATAATAAATAAAACGACCCTAAGGTAGCTTAGATACTACCAGTACGCAACCTGACCTCTTGTCTGCTAATAGTGGAGGTTGTGAAGATGAGATTTTTGTTCAGATATTGGTTTCCGCTATTGGTTTGCCCTCGTAAAAGAAATAAACTCCTATCACCGTATTTTAATGTTGGTTGGTTGTTAGTGGCCTATATGGTCCTTTCCACGCCAGTTGTGAGCATGCAACTTATCATTATTATTATTATTATTGAATTGAAAGTACACAATTTTCGTAAAATGGTGTAATTTTCCTTTAATGCGTAATTTCCCGGTATAATGTGGTTGTGCACAGGAGGATTTTCATGAGAATGCAGAAAGTTTCAAGATTTAGCATTGCTTTGCATTGCATTTCATGAAAAATCGTAATGAAAAATCGTAATTTTTTACATAAATGTAAATTGTTTGTAATATGTACACTGTACTGGCTTTTTCCATTTTTAATCATAACTGAACGTTGGCAGAACTCAGCTTAGTTGCTTAATGTAAATTTACCTAGTGACCCTGCGAGATCCCTCCCAGGTATTGGATAGTGCAAGAGACTATCATTTCCTTCGCTTGATGTTAGAGACCGGTTATTATTTATGGCCGGAGGTGGGCTGGAGGAAATGAAAATGTGACCACCAAATTTTCGATGCCCCCCCCCTCCTTTTGAGACCCTGAAAAAAATCTTGATCCCCCTTCACTCAAGGTCCAAAAATAAATGTGACCCCCCCCCAAAAAAAAAAGAAATAAATTCGCTCTTCGTATACCCATTAAGACTGTCTGCAGATAATTCCTATAGCCAAGATTAGTGCTGTAGCCAAACTAAGTAAGTAGCTCTCCACACCGATAGTTACCATTACTTGTAAGGAAACGTGTCTCGTTTTTAATGAAAAGACATGTTGAGTTTAAAATGTTCTATAAAATGTTTCTTACGCCCATCTCTTGTCGAGGTTCATACATTAAGTATGATGAACACAGTACTGTTTGCTTGTTCATTCATAACATAGTCAGCACCTAAGAGACCGACGAAGCCAAGAAACCAGCTGCAATGGCTGTTTTGCAAAGTTTTTTGTAAAAACGAGACTTACAGAAATGATACTAATATCTTCACAACCTTGTAACACTCACATCATGGGGGGGGGGGGGGGCTGGGAGGCTGTTCCTCCAAGAAGTTTAGGCGTTTTTAGAAATTTTTATTGCCGAAAGCACCATTTTTGAGGTCCAAAAATTACTTTTTTCTTTCAGATGGTCTGTGTGCTTTTGCCCCACCCCTCTTGACGGGACCTGAAAAATGTATGACCCCCCCCCCCGGGGGGGGGGT